>JAKGSA010000899.1:91384-180523 GCA_033558755.1 Philaethria dido
TAGAATGTTAAAACTGTAAATTAACATTTCTAGCTCAACTCACAGCAGCTAATAAAAAGTCGAAATTGCAGACAGTCAAATCTTTAAGCTTGCAGAAATCCCCAGCCAATAGCAGATGGAGCCAAGACTCTTCCACATGACGTTGCGTAAACGCGGCGGCTGTTCTACTCGCTGAGTGGAATGGTGTAGAATCTAACAGCGCGTCGTCATCGTCTACACAACCTGGTTAGTCACAATTAAAATATTTTGAAATGAATAAAAAAGTCTTTATAGTTATTAAATTAATAAACATCCGTTTGTAAGAGTGGATGGGTAGATGTTTGTTACTCTTTCGTTAGACAAAAACTACTGAACGGATCTAGATGATACTGCCTTAATATAGCTTATACGTCAAAATATATTTAATAAAGATTTCGCATAATACACAATGATAAATATCTAATATTTAATAAAAATAAATTTTCTCATACCGAGATTTCAATTAAAATCATCGATGCGATTGCGTTGTCTTTGAAAAAAATTCTGTATATTCTATTTAGTCTTAGTTCAGTGTTTAAAATGAATCTATAGAAAATAGTTTATTTTTTTTTATATAAAGCACTATAATAACTTCTTATATAATAAGCCAAACAAAATAACTACATTGATTAGAATAATTACGAGAAAATTAGGAGTTTCATCAAAGTCTCAGCCGTTTAAATAACTTTTGATTAGAGCTGCTCCAAAGATACTTATCCTTGAAGGTTTAATTACTGTAATTACTGGACTGATTGTAAAGACTCAATACGCTGTGTGCTGCTTATATGAAGCAATTTCCATTTGTATTAAAATTTTAATTATTTTTATACCTAGAATTATTTCTAGTGGAAAATAACTATAACATATTTTTTTTGTTATATTACTACTTATATCGTCTGTTCCTTGCGCCTAATCTCAGAAAGGTTTATACAGTAGTTTCTTAGGAAGTGTTATGTACTATTCACCAATAGAAAAAAGATAGGAAGGAAGGGAGTTGGGTTACGCTGTGGCTTATGAGCATTTTACGATAATAAGCTCCTTGTATGATGACATTTGTGAATTAGGTTGGAAAAGTCATCCCTTCTGAGTTTACGTGGGTGTATACATATTTATATTAAATTCGCATTATGAACATATATCATTAAAGCTTTATGTTTTGCCCCCCATAATAGGGGCGGCAGAGAATACGTAGTACCATGGCACTCCGTTCTAAATAAAACAAGAGTTTTTATAAATCATATTCTCACTATGACCAATTAAAAAATTATACATATTTAGGTTCAGCAGTGTCATGTTATTCTTTGCATATCAGTAAGGATTTTCTTAGTGGTATGATACTCCGTTCTCCATTTTTCACAAAAAAAATATGTAAATAATAAACGTAGAGCTTTATCTTATCAGTGCTAGGAAATAAAAATATCTCAAATATTTTCTTGGGTGGGAGAACCACAGTCATCGCGTATACAGTAAGACGCTGTTCCATTGCTTCATGAAAGCCTCGACACATATTCAGATATTTAATAAACAAACAAACCTGGTTCTTGCGTTTCACTTGTATCAGTATCATCAGCATCATTCAGGAAGTTAGCAAAATGTAAAGCGGCGAGGTCAGAGTGGGCATCTCGTAGCGCACTTTGTACGCGGACATATCGACGGCGAGCTCGAGAGCTAGCGGCCGCGGCGCGCCACCGCCATGTGCTACGACCTGATACTACGTTCTCCGATATTATTGATTCTGTTAAAATATAGAAGAAAATGGTTAGAATAAAAGTATTATATTAATAACTAGATTATATGAAAACCATAATCAGATTTGTGCGAAGATCAATAGTTTAAAAAGTCAACAAAAAAAATAGTTTTCGCTAAATATAGTTTTTCGTTATCCTGGTTATTCTAGTTATTCATCAGGTGCTATGAAAATATTATGTAGTAATCACTATGTAATTATACACTTTAATGTATATTTGGTTAAGTAACAACTATAGATAAATCATTCACTTCCTATATAAATAAACATTTTATAGACTGAAAATATTAGGTGGAACCCAACTCGCACTCAATTTAAATAGACCAGAGACAGGATTTATTACTCCTCTTACACTTACTTGCTCTTAGCTTAATTCTTCAAAAAAAAATAAAAAATATGATAACTATTTTCTCTCAAAAGATAAGTTTATAGCATATCTCAGATTAGAAACTGCACATTTCAAATATCTTCGTTGCAATTGGTGTTACACTTCAAAGCGATTATTAAACAAACGTACACAAGTTTCAACATTTAACAACATCTTAAATTATAATTTTATATTCGCATCAACATTTTATGACGTGTTCCAAGAACAGAATTTATGAAATGCACTGATCTAAATTATTTTTTGAAAAAGAATAATATTATACATATATAACGACAGTGGGGAACAGAATTGTCCTAAGAGAACGGAGTGTCTTAACACTAGGTTCTCAGGTTCCCTCTGCCTATCCTGCTATATGCGATATACAGCGTGAAGTTAAAAATGAAAATAAAAAATAACGAATACTTATTTATATGGTGCAGTGGGGCAGTTTCTGGTGGTAAATGTGTGCATATCGTAGGTTTGACGCTCATTTAGGGGAATTTTATTTAAATTATTATAATTTTTCCGTTTTGGTAAAACAAACTGGCGTAACTTAACGCCGTAATTTCGTTAAGTTACGCCAGTGCAGGCAACGTCTTGTTGCTAAGCGGAAAATGAAACACATCTTTTTCATAATAAAAATAAATAATCTTTGATATATACATATTTATGTAAACTAGAGTACCCGTTGACGCGTTAACAACGCGTTGTTTTTATCAATGTATATAAAGTGACATATAATTTTATATAAACAAGGATGTCAAACCATGGTAGTGTGTGTAACACTTATTTACTTCATTTAATGTACTTTTTATGAATTCATTTAAAAAGATATTATCATTGTGCGCTCCTTCGCTATATAAACTATAAGTGTACCAAGTTTCATGCTCCTCCGTTCGCTTAATTTTCATAAAAAGGGTAAAAATTTAGCTTCACGTATTTATATATATGTTGTTAAAGCAACGCATTTGTTTCGCATCAATGGGGCTACTATTTAGATATACTCCATAATGAATTAAGCTGTTCTAAGGAGCGGTAAGGAGACAAGGCTTTATAAATTGCCAAAGTTTTAAGTAGCGGTGTAGAGTGATAGAAATTTATCGTATTTATATCTTTGTAAGAATAGCTATGGAACACGTTAACAAAATATTTCGCAAACATACACAAAACCATAAGGGATTAAAAATTACCTATCATATATATTTTATCAACTATATAAACTGTTTAAGAAATCGTCAATTATTAAAATATACATACATACATAGCTTCACGCTGTATCCCGCATACAGCAGGGTAGGCTGAGGGAACCTAGTGAAAGACACTCCGTTCTCCACTTTCCGCCGAATTGAGGCATTACGTGCTGAGTGGCGGAACTCAACACCGCGATTTGCTTTGTAACCAAACCCAGGAAATGAAAATACTAAACTTTTACATTTCTTGGAGCGGCCATCGAACCCACAACCTCGGTATAAATAAACCTACCTCTATTTTATTTTGTAACAATATTAAAATACACCTGCTTATATCATTTACGATACAAAGGTACTTAATTATATTTTCCGGATAAAAAGGATCAAATCTTTCTACTATTGGAGATAAGATGTACATAAAGAAAGTTTTGGATGATAAGAAAAGCATTGTACTAAGTTATGTGCGAAAACATTTTGGTAACAATACTCAAAGAGGATCCAATCTAACTTAAGTAACTTTTCTATGTATATTACATAGTAAGCGACTTGTATGTAAGTGTTGAGATTCGATTTCTTTTGATTTAGGACTAGGCCTATAGAAATTTATTTTTACATTAATTTCAAGGTTTAAAGAATTTTATATGTGTAACTTCTTAAATATTTAAAAAAATACAAATAATAATTTACACCTATATGTGACTTTTATCTTTTACATATTAAAAATATTGTAAAAAATGTTTGTTTACTTTTCTTAAATGGATTTATTTAGGATTTTTCCAATGACCAATATACAATTACAAAATTAGCGAAATTAATTTTCAATAAAATATTTTTTTTTATAAGAAGTACATTTTACAATAACACATAATACAATAAAAAATATGTTATTAGACCCCATACATGTAACATAAAATAATACTTACTCATCATATACTTAGCGACACACAAAGTGGAAAAGTTAAAGTTCGCATCCTTAAGCGTAATAACAGCTTCACTATTACTGGTTGGCATCAAAAGTTCCAAAAGTTCTAGTTCTGTCAAGCCGAATTCCGAACAAGTTATGTAACCTGAAACGTTTGCAATTGAAATAACCAAATTTTACGTAAAACATTACGAAACTTTACGTCATTGTGGTGCAATTGAAAAATATCCAACTGTACGCATAACGTATAGTAATTCTTTTTTAATTGTATTTAAATATTTTTGTGAATTTTTCGCCACTCAATACGCTGGACAACACTATAGTAGTAGAAAGTAAAAATTCCCTAGAATTCCGTGAACTGTATGTATAATTTTGAATGGCTCACGGCTATTGAGATATTAAACTGAATTTAAATTACACTATGGTTATCAGTCAACAGATAAACAAACATAATATACGGTTTTAAATTGCATATATAGAGATATAAACTGACACTCGGTGATAAAACTAATGTTAATGTTCATTACATAATTATCTGTTCTCTTAGAATTATATTGAAAACCTCCAGCTTAGCAGTCAATACCACGAAGCACTAAACAAATGAAATAATCGATAAATATATTTTTTTATGTAAACTATAATCAGTAACCCAAATAAATCAAAACCTTACCAGCCAATTTACTAAAAGCCTTAGAGCCAAAGACAACTTCTAAATGATCAAAGGCACCGTCAATAAAGTCTCCTGAACTATTATTATCTGAGGTTTCCTCGATAGCGTCCAACAAGTAGTAACAATTCTGAACTTTAAACTTTTCCTTTTGAGCTGGTGTTAGTTGTAATTGTTCTAATGATACTGAACTCGTACAGACTAGGAATACGTTTCTCGGCAGCGACATCGGAAGCCACGACAATCCAGTTACTATATCGCACTCCAAAGGATTAACTCTATGCACGTTATCTATGAAGATTAGCAAAATTTCATTCTCCATATCCTCGCATCGCTTGAGCAAACTTTGGAACCAATTGTTTATGTATAAAGGATCGAAACTTGCGTCTTTTGGGAGATAACCTTCTGGAATGTTCAAGATAATAGATATTTGTTGGCACATAACTCTCAGTAGTTCAAGATTGTAAGCCGATCTTGGCGTGGAAGCGGAAAACCTTATTATTCTTAGCACAGGCTTAGAGAATATCTGTTCGAATTTGAAATACAGATGAGTTAGCAATGTACTTTTGCCGGAAGCATCAGGCCCGTATATCAAGACGGGGGGATGCCGTGATTTACTTTGGTAGTTTTCTTTTGCGTTATCTAATATATTTCTAGCTGCGTCTTCGATTTGCTTAACATTTACGCTATATAAACGATTGTGTTCTATACATATCCTAAGATGAGTGATGTGCTCCAGAAATACTTCCTAAAAATATAGTAATAATCAGTTTTTATTTAATAATAAAAATAGGTAAGGTGGTATTAAATATCACATAAAACGAAGCATTATTCGTACATACGATCTGTATAAAAGCATGTAAAATACGAAAATACTAAGGTTATTACTTTCTATACATTTAAATATAGATATATATATATATATACTATATACAGATAATACACTTATATGTTACACAAAAAATAAATATACGTTACGTATATTAAACCTACCTGGACAGTCTTTTTCCTTCCTTTACCCTGATCAGGTTCAGTACTAAGGCTGTCATCGACGAGTGAACTCACGACAGCCTGTACACGATCTCTGAATGGAGATAACTTCTCCTCGGTATCGGATGCTGCGTCCGTTCGAGATGAATCCGCAGATATTGCTCTATAGAGACAATTTATTGAACATATACTCCAGAAATACCTTTGGTAAAATATTGATTGATATTTGTAAATATAATATATTTAACAAATATCTAATAATCTCATGTAATAAATAATATAGGTAGCAAATTTTTCTGTAAAATTCTTAGAATGACTGTCGGAAATTTGCGCTAACATTTTGTAATAATAATTTTATACGTAAATGTATACAATTGAAGATAAAATTCATATACATAAAGAGAAAGCGCCTATTCATTTTTGTGAAAACATTTTCAATGGGTCTATTATATTTCCAATTTAAGTTAACTCTATTATGAAAGGCAGTACGTTGTATATACGAAGCTTTATAGGTGCAGTATAAAATTAATTGCACTGTCAATATTTCATTATTACCCGAGCTTCTCTTATTGTATAGTATGAACAAGAAAAGCTCATTACATTTATTATTCTTCGCCCGATCATTCAATAAAATTGAATAATATTTAAAATAATAATATGATAATTTTAATAAAGCTTCATTCTGGAAACGTAAATGTTATCCATATGTTTTATTCAACAGTCAACATAAATATCAAACATGGTAATTTTAAATGCTTATATTATAAATATTAATGAAAGTCAAAGTCAAATAATTTTATTCAAAATAAGAAGTTACAAGCTTCATTTTTTGAACGTCAAATAATTTACAACCGGTTCACTAAATTTAATGCCTCAGACCTGAGAAGAACCGGCGCAAGAAACTCGGCGAGATTTTTCTTTTTTTTTTTATTCGTCAATGGTTTACAATTCTTTATTAGTCGCAATGATACCTTTGAAACAGACTGGAGCGAGCATTTCATTTCCAAGGTGTGTTATCATTTATAATGAAATGTAATTGCGTATAAGCTGACATTTTTTATATTAAACATAATAAAAAGAACTCAATAATAAACCCTTTTATTCTATAATTCTTGGCAATTTGCTAACGTGCGTGCTAATTTGCTTGGACTAGAGTAGAAAATAAATGTCATACTTTAATAAAAACATGGAAAAAACGTCAATATTATAAACATAATTTTGCTTCGATTTGGAATTCGAATCCACAAATTTTGAGTTTTTCTAAGTTAAATATTCTTTTTTAAGTAAGTTTTTTTACTTATTTTATTAGGATAATTACAAATTATTAAACAAAACAAATATATTAAATTTTATGTTATTTTCTTATACTTACTCTAGCCTAATAACATGTGTGTCCGGTAAAAGATCTTCTAATTTCTTCTGTAATCTTTTTAATCTTTGGTGTGCTAATACTGTTAATTTGGAGTCATCTGGCTCCAAATCTGGAATGTCTCGTAATACGGCTATCAGACCTTTTGGATGTTTCCCATTTTTCAGTAAATCTGTAACAAATTACTTTGTAAATTTATGTTATATATTTACAGTTTGGCGCTTTTTCCCACATGACTTATAAGTTAAAGAGAACCTAGTGTCAAGACCCTGTGTTCTTAGTTTTACGTGTTAAGTGGCGGTGTAGATAATTTAACCTGTTAAATGGGTATGACGAAATATTTCGTCATATATAAAAGCCTACTGCAAAGGACACGATGACATTTTTTGTGGTGGAAATTAATTGTAATATATTAAACGCATTAAGTTTACGTTGTTCTTATTATATATTCGCTCTCCTAGCAGGGATTGAACCTACAACTAATCGCATTTATAGTTATACGTTGTTCCATTGCGTCACAATGACCTCTATTATTATTTAAAGTTATTTTGTTTACGTAATAATCAGTGACGATGTTGTAACTTGTTATTTAATTCCTTACTCTTGCTTGTTTATAAAAAAAAAACGATGAGTATTGTTTTCTTGTAATCAATACGTACTACGTACTTTGTCTAGCCAAGCCGAGGAATACTTATATTTTTAATAGATCAAGAAATGTTAAGCCTGTCGTGGCGCAGAAGCGTGCGACTGTAAACGCCACAGGTTGTGGGTTCGATTTCCACTTCAGGAAACGAAAATTTTAAACAATATTTATTATTTCCATTTCCTGAGTCTGGTAGCAACGCAAAGCACGGCGTTGAGTTCCGCCACTCAGCACGCAATGCCTCAATCCGGCGGAAAGTGGGGAACGGAAATGTTGAAAGAACGGAGTGCCTTAACACGAGGTTCTCAGGGATAGCGGGGTAGAATGTGCGGGATATAGAGTGAAGCTAAAAAAAATGTTATCTAACGGAATGGTCAGACATGCTATGCAATTTAATAGTGTAAAGTGCAATTTCCATCGATAAATTTAATGTATTTACAGTCTGCTTAGATAAATTCACGCTCGAGAAATTCTCTCGTCTGAACTCAATATTGCATTCCACGTTACCTACGAGTTGTGTAGAAATTCAGTACAGCGGTACCTTTCAGATTATATGAAATGAAACACCTCGACAGTAGTATGTATGGAATTTATAATGTGTCAAATAAAGGACGGACACGGGTTGCTGTCCAAACGATATTTCAAGTGATGTATATTAACCACATTTCAAAATGTTGTTACGTTGGTAATACTGATATAATGTTATGTTGTAAATATTATTATTATGATTTGAATGTTGATATTTCTGAGATTATTTATTATAAAGAATTTTATATATTTTTAATTAATTAAGTTAAAATTTCATATATAATCATTATTTCTTTCTGTATCTAATTCTTAGACGTAATAGTCATATCCGCGGATAAAAGTTAATATTTATGTATAACCGAAAAGCATTTATCTTAATAATAAAGATAAAAATATATATTAATAGGGCAATATTGTACTAAAATAAGTAAGTTTAGATGTAACAAGCAAAAATATACGTCTAAACTTAAAAATATGTACTAAGTTAATTCTGTTCGAATATACTATAAAAAACAATATAAAACACACACATAATGCTACATTGTACACTCCCTATTTCCCCGCCCAAATTTGAGACATTGCGTATTAAGTGGCGGAACTCATCGCCGCGCTTTGCCGTACCAGAGTGGAGTCACGAAAAACCAAATCATGCCCCTGAGTGGGAATCGAACCCATAAACAATCACGTTTACGGTCGTTGTTCCACTGCGCCACGATGGCTTCTATCGAATTACATAAAGTAAATAAAACGAAAAATAGAACGTAGTTGGAATGTAGTATATACATCCATTAATATCTGTCGATAAAACGTGAGAAACAACTTATAAGGTGTAAGTTTATTTTTATTTTATTCGAAGCAATCAACAAGTGACGCAATGAGCGTAGCGATATTTCAATGCTAGAAAAGCCGTTTCCGGGAAATTGGGTTAACTATTGGACCATTTTTTATGATTAAAACATGCAGAATGTCTGTATTATTTTACTTTTTCAACAATTTTTAACTTTGTATGTTAATTGTGGTTTCACAAACGAATAAATGAAAAATGAACATTTTGGCAGAACTTACGGGTATATAAAACAGTGCAGGTGTTTGATTCCTGTTTGAGGTAAATATTTTAATTGTTTCTCTTTACATATAGATATCATAAAAATAGAAATTTATGTCTAGATTACTTACATATTTGCTACAGCACTAGAAAAACACTTTTATTTTCATAGTAATAAAAGTCATAGGATTAATGAGATTATTTTTTGGTAGAATAAGTCTATCTATATATGTAAATTGTTATATTATGTAAAATTAAAAAAATATTATTACATTTAATGACTTACCAAGCGCGATCTCGCACTGTATTTCCACAGGGCTTCGTAACAATTCACCGACGCTCGCTCCGCCTTCAAGCGCTTCAAGAGCCAACGTATTGAAAACTTTCTGAACTGTCGATAACCGCTTCCGCTGTTCTTCCCGTTCCAGTAAATCACTGTACCTGATTAAAAGTAAACAAGTAGCTATCAATCTTATCAATTTAACTAGACTTTATTAACAACTTTCTTCCTTGCGGCGCTGTTAGGATATAATTTTAAATTAATTTATTAAATAAATTATATTAGAGGCTATCGTGGCACAGTGGGATAGTGCTCGAATATCAACGCCAGTGTCTGTGGGTTCGATTCTAACTCGGAGTAAAGATCATATTAAAATTATTTTCATTTCTTCACTCTGGTAAAACAAAGAACGGCGTTGAGATTTTTTTTTATTGATAACGGATGGCAAACGAGCAGAAGGATCACTTGATGATAAATCGTTACATTCGCCCATGATATCTACAACACCAGAGGAGTTGTAAATGCGTTACTGACCTAGAGGATACAGATGGAAGGGGAGGACAATGTAGTAGTCCGCCATCGGAACCACTACATTATGGGGAAATGATGCTATCGAACCGGAACACATCATTACATATTTGACGGTTCGTCTTTGACATGATAGTGATCGCGAGCCAGTTGGAGGACGAATCGCCTACCACCAAACTACTCAATAAGCAATATACATCGAATTCAGACGGAAAGAGGAGAACGGAGTGTATTGACACTAGGATTTCTCCCTCTGAAAACGTAAAGTCAGCTTCAAGATTGACCATCAAAAGAAAATTGACTCAGAAATACATTAACCAACGTATGAATACAATATAGACTGATATAGTATAGTAAATATACTTTATTTAAAATATTTTTGTTTTCTTTATTTGATAGGAAATAGGCTTTGGCACTTAACATGCAATAAAACGAATCAAAGGCAAATGGCAAAAGGATCAGTGTATTGAGATCGAAGTTTAATATGTATTACAAGTTTCTTTCTATAGATTATGCAGTGTGAAAGTAAAATAAAAGAGTAGCTAAAATGAAATGAAATTCTATATGGACTTTACTAGGTTTATTCACTTTTTAGAGATGGATATCTTCTGACACAAAACTTCAAATCCCTATTCTGACACATTTTGGACAGATATTTCCTAATTACTTAATTAAGATACTGGCTTTTTTAGAGTATATGTATGTAGCAAATAAATATGGCAATACAAATGTGTTATAAAAGTTAGAACTCAGTATGCGCTCGGAAAGTGTTCTAGATTCTCTTAGAAAGTTTTCAACAGATTCTTTCCTATTTTCATACATTTTTACTTAATATTCATACATCATAAAATATAGATTGCTGACATTAATATATAAGAAAAAAAAAACGTAATATAGAATCGCAATCCTTTTACAATTCCAAATGATTGAACCCAAAAATATGGAAAAGATAAATATCAAATATGAAATGAAATATTTCAGGTCGCGTCGTTGGGTCCCAAATAGTTTTTGATCCAATTCGTGATAACCTTTTACGTACCTACATAAGCATTAAGGCGAGGTAGGGTCAGAGCATATTGAATAATGCAGGTAATCCTGCCTTTCCTTAAATTTTACCGATTTTCTCGTTCCACCAGCAAAAGAAAGTCCTAAGCTACGAGCTTATATGAAGTAATATTTATGTGCAGAAATGTCTTTTTGATATATAAATAACTTTAAGTATTATATTATTACGTTTATTTAGATTTTTGTAATATATTTTGTAAGTAAATTTGTTTCATTTCGACTAGGCTGACTTAAATAGTAACTGTTTGTGGTTTTGATTGTCACTACGGATGTTTATATACATTTCTTTTTTCCAATTCTTGATAAGCTTGATAAGCCTTAATCGCATCACCTTGATTAAAAATGTATAGCTGTTTTATATATAGATAAATTTGAATTGCTTTCATATGTTTTCCTAAAGAGAGAGAACAATCTCTTTTAATTTCTACGCGTTGTACCTTACTATACAATTTACTACCTGTAAATATGTCATAAATAAAAAATACAGACTGCTACAAACAGGTTCGTATTTCAAGTAAAGTACTTTCGGAAATAGAACGTAATACAAAACAAAAGAATGCTCTTCATATCCCACGATTTATATCACTTTCCTTAATTACAGTGACAAATAGCGACCCTCTGGAATTAGAATTGCTGCTACAGAAAGTATAAATAATTTGACACTAATGGATACAGTAAGGAGTTTTTTTGACATTGATAAGTCATCTAATTTAACCTTAAGGAAATACAGGGAAATAAGCAATATAGTCTAAAATCACTTAGTTTATTATAAAAGAGGACGATAGTAGACCTTTAGTTTACAATATATTTATTTAGCAACACACACTTGTATTACAGAATGTATACACAGCATTTCTTTTTTTAGCTTCATGCTGTATCGGAGAGAGAGAGAGGCAGAGGCATCCTGAAAACCTAGTGTGAAGACACTCCGTTCTCTTTCAAAAATTCCGTTCCCCACTATCCACCCGATTAAGGTATTATGTGGTGAGTGGCGGAACTCAAGCCGCGCTTTGCCTTGTTATCAGACCCAGGACATGAAAATACGAAATACTATTTAGAATTTTCATTTCCTAGAGTGGGAATCGAACCCACAACCTGTCGCGTTTACACAGGCGTACTTCAATACTGGACATATGGAATATTAGATACACTGGCGTGAACACTTATTATAACACACTGCCTTGTAAAGTTGAAGACGAGGCTTTTGTAGTAGCTTTTCAGCTACCTTACATTATGTAGTATTATTTTTTTTTTGAACTTCACGCTGTATCCCGCATATAGCGGGGTAGGCAGAGGGAACCTGAGAACCTAGTGTTAGACACTCCTTTCTCTTATAACAATTCCGTTCCCCACTTTCCGCCGAATTGAGGCATTGCGTGTTGAATGGCAGAACTCAACGCCGCGCTTTTGCCTTGTTATCAAACCGAGGAAATGAAAATACTAACATTTCCTGGAGTGGGAATCGAACCCGCAACCTGTCGCGTATAATATAATACAATTAAGTGTTTAAAACATTTATTAACTTAATGCCGGAAGTTGCACAAACTAATCAAAATATAAAGCTATTCGTACAAATAGTAATCTATGAATAGGAACTCATTTGTATAATTAACTCTCTCATTCACTTTAATAATGTATTCCCAACTTTTCACCACAATGATATGAAAATATATTCAATGACAATATCATATTATTTAGAAAGGGTGCTTAGTTATAATTTGTTTTATAATTTTTGAATAGGAGCTTTGGTATTATGAAAGAGGTCAGTCCATAATTATATACACTGAAATAACTTAAACAATATACGTATTATAACAATTTTTTAAGTATTACATATCGTCTAATTAAATATTACGTAAGCTGAATACATTGTAAGAACTACCATTGGTACATTTATCGTTTGGTTTTTCAAGTTCTATCCCTAATAGCTGGAAAGATAGAGAGAACTTATTATAATTTTTTTTTGTAACTTCACGCTGTATCCCACATGTAGCAGGGTAGGCTGAGGGAACCTGAGAACCTAGTGTTAAGATACTCCGTTCTCTTACAACAATTCCGTTCCCCACATTCCGCAGGCATTGCTTGGCGGAACTCAACGCCGCGTTTTGCCTTGTTACCAAACCCAGGAAATGAAAATACTAACATTTCCTGGAGTGGGAATCGAACCTACAACTTGTCGTGTTTACAGTCGCACGCCTGTGCCTCTGCGCCACGACAGGAATGTTATAAAGTTAATTCCCTTTTTTTCTTTACGCCCGAATTCAAGACTTTGCATTTTGTGAAACTCAAGTGGTGAAATTCAACACCGCCTTTTATCGTAGCAGAGCGGGGAAATAAAAGTACTTTGTATACAATTTTCAAATCTTTTAGGTACATTAACTAAAAACCCAAATTAAGTAACAAAAGAAAAATACTTATACTAATAAAATAGAGCAAAGCAGATGGAAAAAGACCTAGGGTCCGAAAGCCTGTCCGATGGTCTAATACCATAAAAGACATCTTAGGCATCACGGTGACCGAAGCTCTAAGGAAAGCTGTAGACATGGTGGCATGGAAGCAGCTTGTCCGAAATGCCACGACAGCATATCAGAACGGGGACGACCTTCAGCAATGAAGAAACCGACCAAGAAGAATAAAATACAGATAATTAAAATGTACATACCACTTCTCTTCCCCATCTAAATGATAGGTGCCATCGCCATTCAGTTTGTAACAAGTCCGTATGAGTTTTGTTTGCGCCGAGTCCGATTTGACCAACAGTTCAAAAGTTTCAGCATTGATTTTGAACGGTAACACCGGTTGATAGGTGGACGCATCACCACCAATGAAACACTAGGGAAAAATATAGTTTTATTATTGTAATGATTTGTGAATTATTCAAAGATGTTGTTCTATTCTTTTTTAAATATACGTAGACAAATGCGTTTGGTTCCTTCTTATATGCAATATTCCTTAATGTATGGAGGTAAAGTAAACATATAAGACCAACCTTGTCAATATAAGTAATAGCGTGCGTCTGTAATTCAGATATCGTAAATTAAATATTTTTAAAAAGCTCATAATATGAATAAAAATTCAGTTATAATTTGAATATAATAAAACAAAAAAACAAACAAATATATAAGTTTTTATTATTCTGTAAAGAAATAATTGTAGAATATTTTTTATACAAAAAATAAATAAGCAATTAAAGGGATTTTTAAAGCGGACGATCAGATCCAGAACAAAGACTACTTATTATGTAATGGACCCAATTGTATTGTAATTGGGTATAAAATTTCAATAATTTAAATTTAAGTTGTGAAAAAGTCCTCTAATTATTTTTAATGAGATGACATATTTTTAGATACACACAAATAATTGATTGAGGCCATCGTGGTTACGATGTGCCTGATAAACGCAATGTTGATGATTTCAAAATCCATTGAAGATTTTTTTTAAATTATTATTATTGTATGTTTAGGGATACTTAAAAATAATGTAAAACGATAATTATAATAATATAAAAATATAAAAAAATTATATAATGTAAAAAATATATTAATATATTAGAAAAATTATAGTTATTATATATTACGAGCCATGTAAGTAAAAAATAACAAATAAATTCACAATTTTGTTCTCTAAAATACATACGTTAGGAAAGCAAACTATTGCTAATTTAAAATAGAAAGTAGTATAAAAGGGAATACCAGAAAATATCCCGCTTTCGATGTGACGTTACAGCAGCGTATTTCATCGAGATAGTACCGCAGTAGCGCTGGATTGGTCTCGTCCCCGCCGTCTGTGCCGTAGTGCATGTCCACGAACTCGAACTGATAGAAACGTACATTGGAATTTTATATAACCTGTCTATATGAAAGGTTTAAAATAAAATATAATTTAAAGAAAGTTGCAACTAAATAGAAAAAGATTTCAAAATGGAATCCAATGTGTATTAAATTTGTGTTTTTTTTATTACGTAAAGTAATTGTTTCGATTTTGAAAACATTTTAGTTTGTAATAATTCGGTAAACTAGAGCTTTTTATTATGTTATTTTTGGTTATAATTTATGCATACAACTTATAGGGCCAACTATACTATAATTCAAATTTTCAGTAATAATTATTACTTTTTAGTTATCGTAATAATTATTATTATCATAAGAGCCTTGAAAATATTGTCAATTATCATAATGCCAATTATTTTATTTTTTTTCCTGGGATTATTTCTGTACATATTTTTTTGGTTTCTAGGTATTAAATGTTACTAAGACCATTATCGTGAGACCACTGATTGTACATGCCAAAGTTGTGGGTTTGAAACCCATTCGAAGCAATGATCATATTTAAGTTATCATATTTTCCCGTTCAATACGTCTCGAATTTGCCTAATCTGCTATGCGGAAGGAAGTGTAAATTTTGTTTTTAGAGACCGTAAAAATATCTTTGTTTACTTTAAAAACGTGATACATGGGTGAAGAAGACAACATATGTTACTTAATCTTAATTCAAATGAATTCAGTTCATTTCAATATATTGTGCGGAACAATTTCAAAGTTCAAACGTCAGGACTCCCGCTTCAACGCCAGCAGTGACGAAGTTAATAGTTACTATGACGCAAATCCCCACGTACAACTTCTACGAATGCTCTTGTATAAGAACTTATTAGCTTTATTGTGGTATAAGTAAGCTGCGTTAGATAACGATAAAAGTATTATTATAGAGTATTGGGAGATTATATTCTAATCATGAATAATAAAGTATATTTAAAATTTATCATTATATAGTTTTGTTTTTTTTTTTAACTTCATGCTGTATCCCGCATATAGCAGGGTAGGCAGAGGGAACCTGAGAACCTAGTGTTAAGACACTCCGTTCTCTTATAACAAAGTTACCGCCTAATTGAGGCATGGCGTTCTGAGTGACAGAACTCAACGCCGCGCTTTGCTTTGTTACCAAACAGGAAATGAAAATACTAACATTTCCTGGAGTGGGAATCGAATCCACAACCCGTCGGGTTTGCAGTCGCATGCTTGTGCCTCTGCGCCACGTCAGGCGGTATATAGTTGTTTTATACAATTAATTATAATACACTGAGTTATCATTATTTGCTTTAATTATATGCAATAATATCAAAGTATTAAGAAAACTATATCGCTAGACAGTCGACTCTTAGAAATATATCAAATACAAAAGAATAAAAAGAAAAAAATGAATAAAGTAACCTTAAGTTGATGACAACAAACAATATTATAATAAAACTTTCTGGCATTGGAAAATACTTTCAAGAAACGCAATGTTCTGATTGATTTACAGTAGTAACAGGTAGTATCAATCTATTTACAATTACGAATGGTTATACCGACACATACAAGTGTAAACCCACTGGAAATATTTATTTTGTAATTATTATAACTTCACGCTGTATCCCGCATATAGCGGGGTAGGCATAGGGAACCAGAGAACCTAGTGTTAAGACACTCCATTCTCTTTCAACATTTCCGTTCCCCACTTTCCGCCAAATTGAGGTATTGCGTGTTGAGTGGCGGAACTCAACGCCGCGCTTCGCCTTGTTGTACCAAACCCAAGAAATGAAAATACTTAATAACGGCTGTCGTGGCGCAGAAGCACAAGCGTGCGTCTGTAAACGCGACAGGTTGTGGGTTCGATTCCCACTCCAGGAAATGTAATTATTATACTGTGTTAATAAATAATAATTACACTTTATGCTAAAAAAACAAAAACTAAGTTTAATATAAGTACATACTTGTCAACAAGTAACTCGAACATCGTTTTTCATTTACGCGGACACAATACTTTTTTATATCATTTTTGCACTATAGATATAAATATTGGAGCGCGGACAGTGGATGTGAACGTTAATGCTCATTTTAAAGGGGCCCCTTAAACCTACACTTGGGTCACAAGTCCCAGGGACTCCCAAACTCCACTCTCTGCAACGCGATGGGACCGAGCTGGCATTGCTAGGCATTGGACTTATTATTTTGTACTAATAGGGTTTCAGAATTTATTTATTTCTCATAAAAAATTTACAATTCACTTACTGAGAAAACAATATTAAATGTAAATTGGGTTGTCGTCCAGCGTAACTGATAAATATATCCATACATACACATATTTAGGTAGTACAGAAAAAAAAAACAAAACTACATCAAGAACAATCCATAAGCACAGTTAAATCAACAATCAATAATTAGTAGTAGTGGGTAGTTTCTTACTATATTAATAAATGAAAATTGTACAATTTTAAGTGGTTTATTAAAATTTGACTTACTACACCTTTTGCTATAAGCATACGTTGCCACGTGAACTTCAATGAGTTTCGACTATCTATAAATAGAGTAATTATGAACACTTGTGTACACACACCCACAGGATTGCGGTTAAATTGTATTAATATACTATGGTTTTGTCTTGAATAAATTATTAAATATTTATATGATAATAATAATATGATAATTTTGGCTTCATTAGAGGTTTTTAATATGTATATTAAAAATCTCAAACACAAAAGATATTTTTTTTGATGATTTTTGATGTCTCTGTTATGTATAAAATTAAATAACGATTAGAGTAATACACTAGCGGAAAAAATTAAAGGATAACAAAACAAATATTTTGAGGTTTTTCAAGTTCTGTATTTCCCTCAAAAATGGTCGCATTAAAATTCTAAAAGCATTTTAAAGGTTAAAGTTTCAAGTTTTGAGACCTTAGATGATTTTTTTTTCAAGCAACGTGTTCATTTCGTTCTTTTTTGACATACCCACGGTTTTATTTTTTATTGGCTTTTAATTTATATTAGTGTCCCCCCGTTGACGCGTTAACGCGTTGTCTTTAGGAATGTATATATCACTTTGTATAAACATGGATGTCAAACCATGGTAGTGTGTGTAACATTTATTTTATTAATTTAATATACTTTTCATGTATAATTTATAAAAAATATTAGCATTCTGCACTCCTTCGCTATATAAACTAAAAGTGTGACAAATTTCGTGCTCCTCGGGCCGCGTAATTTTCCTAAAAAGGGGTACAAAGTTTTTGATTCACGTATTTATACATAGATCTAAATGAATCTATATGGAAAAAGTCAATATACTCCCAGTCTCATCACACCTCTTTTCTAGGCTTGTTTTTGTTGACTTTATTTTTTTGCAAGGCCAACTTTTTTCTAATCCTTTATTGTGGTTTACAAAAAGGTAAGCCGGGAACCATGTTACATGGACGCATTGCCACTGATACATATATATAATAAAATAAATATAAATGAATAGAATAAATGTACCAACATACCTACAAATTTTTCAAACAGATGAAATCGTATGGACACATCTACTCATTATGCGGTTGCCATAGACTTTATATATAAATGAACTTATTAACACAAATGAATCCGTGAGTGCAGAAATAACGTAAGTCGATACGAACGATAAAACGATGGAACGATTTAAACTAGCTTAGAAAGCTAGCTTATACACTTTTTTCTCCTTACTGCAAAATTTGAAAATCCGGACTTACGTTGTTTCTGGACTCAGCGATTCAAATATGTCTCAACGATTTTTCATTTCAAATTCAAACGCATTTAACGTATTTAATATGTCGGTAAAAAACTACAAATTTTCTGATTTTTCGTATTAAAGGAACTTAATAATAATAATAATAAAGCCTTTATTTCCATGTCTTCATAATTACATATATATATGAGGTTAAATAATTTTTAACATTTAAGACATGGCCCCTTCCCGGGTCTCCTCCAAACTGTTTCCTTTCTTTCCTGTTTTGAGCTTTCTGTATCTTCAGTTTGAGTATAAAAAAAATATCTACTTCTTCATCTGTTGCATCGGAGTTGGGAGCGTACACTTGGATTAAGGAAATTGATATTGTATCAAAATTCATAATTAAAACGCAAAGTCTGCCTGATATACTTATGTAGTTTATTATGTTGGTTTTCTATTTATTTTTAATTAAAAATCCCACCCCATGTTGTCCTTGTATATTTCCTGTGTAACAAAAGATATGATCTTCGTCTTCTATAATTTCATTACCTTTTCTTCTGAAGAAACATAGCTGATATCTAATTAATAAAAAAAAGGTACTAGTAATATTTTTAAATGTTATATAATGTAAAAGAATATTATTTAAATTCATTTTAGTTTAAGAGTGTTGCCCTCAAGAGAAATGAATGTAATTTTATATTAAAAGCTTTTAAAATTGATAGTGACGAGTATAATCAACTTACTCCACGTAGACAAAAAGAGTAAATGAAAATAAATAACGCTATAATATGAAAAACCATAATTTAATTGATGGTCAAGGCTTATTATTTAATAAATATTGTAAAATAAAAGCTAGCTATGCTATGGCAATAGAAGCTAGTTATGTGTTATATATTTGAAATGTGCTAATTAGGTCCTTTCATTTGATACTCCACACGGTACCCAACAATGATTTTATTGCTTTTATTCATGACAAAATTTCCTCTAGATTACGCCATATTGAATTAAGAGTAACGTCACATATCTAAGAACACTTGGTGTATCAATACCTATGTAACGTCACCTTAATTATATAAATCTGTCCAGGGAATTGGAAGATATGAGGTAATAAAGAATATTACAAGCATACATGATACGCGCGAAAAACATAATCCTCCTCTGACAGTTGGGTAAAAGTAGGTACGTGGTATAAAAAACTTAAGCTATTTGTTAATGATAAATATAGTGATAATTTATCGATTGTTTCAAAAGTACACTACAATATTCCTCCGAAAGCGGCCAAACAAAACCTTGTATAAGTTGTAACCTGCACGTTTCCTTACAAAGTTCTCCTTCACCGCACGTGATAAATTACGAATTAAGTAGCAAAGTTCGTAAAAACCCAGAGGGGTGCTTTCTGGACTTACGGCTGTAAATTTGTAATGATATTTATGTTTGAAACACTAAGCACGTAAGCCATATCACCTATTTTTTTTAACTTCACGCTGTATCCCGCATAGAGCAGGGTAGGCAGAGGGAATTTAAGAACCTAGTTTTAAGACACTCTGTTCTCTTTCAACAAACCCGTTCCCCACTTTCCGCCAGATTGAGGCATTGCGTGCTGAGGGGCGGAACTCAACACCGCGCTTTGCCTTGTTACCAAACCATATACTTAGTGATAATCAGTTTCAAAGAAAACTATTATTTTTTAGATTTCTCATATAATATATTCTTCTATCCTATCACTGTTATAATTCAATATTTAATTTTATGCAAAGCTTTTTTGAATATAATTTAATCTTCTATTGCACATTATTTTCATAAGTCATCATAATATTCTGGAATAAAATAAGATACAATTTGGTATTGATGATACTAAGCATTTTGTATAGGTATTTATGATCCTGTAAACACGACAGGTTGTGGGTTCGATTCCTACTCCAGGAAATGTTAGTATTTTCATCTCCTGGGTTTGGTAACAATGCAAAGCGCGGCGTTGAGTTCCGCCACTCAGCACGCAATGCCTCAATTCGGCGGAAAGTGGGGAACGGAGTTTCTTAACTATAGGTTCCCTCTGCCTACCCTGCTATATGCTATATACAGCGTGAAGCTATGTATGTATGTATGTAGATATACAATAAAAATTATCCTTGTCTTAAAAAGAATATCTCAAATTTAGCTAAAAAGTACTGTAACTACGCACAAAATGTTTATAGAAGATAGTTTTTAACTTCAAAAGATGCAAATTGATTCATTCTTTACAAAAATATACGGTGCTTTTAATTTGAGTTCATAAAATGAATGTAAAATTCATTTAATGATCGTCGAAGGTAAAAATACATAGCAGTTCAAGGTTTTTCTTTAATTTTTTTATTACTATTAAAATATATTTACTTAAGTTGAAAAATTAATTGTATACCTCAATATATCGGTCATCGTATGTAGATTGTAATTCTGGGCCCACTAGTTCAAGAATCTGGCGTCGTTCTTCACGAAAATCTGTAAAAAGGTTTTATATTTAAACAAAAAATATATAAAATGAAATACATACACACATAGGGTATGGACCGTAATTACGATAATCATATAACTAATATAATAATGTAGGTTATGCTATATTTGCATTCATTTCACATTTTTTTATATTTTTCTCATAAAATAACAGATTTCTTACGTCTTATCTTTGTGACACAGTAATATATGCTCCAATTATATATAATTTACTTAGAATTCAACCTTAATTAAGGAACGAATATGAGCAACCTAGGATTCCTCCTAAAGTAGTATGCTCAGTTTAATCAAGGCGACGTGGAAAAGCGTACCAGCGGTTTCCCAATTAGTTGATCACAGCTTTATAGCGCTAATGACAGTTGACTTACGTTTGTACGCTGCGATAATCTGGTTGGGCATGCAAGTGAATCTAATTTCCTCCATCCTGGCTTCATTTAAAAGAGACATGGCGATTGTACGTGATACTTGTGGGATTTTTTGTAATAACTCAAAATCTCTTGAAATATTAAGTAATTTTAAGTGATTTTAAGTAATATTAAGTATTTATTATTAGTTATAATAAGTAATAATAATATATTAAGTAGGCAACTAAAATACTTGGACTCTCTTTGGAAAAAAAATATCTTATTTCCTAAGCTTAGTTAAGTGATATGAAAATATAGTGAAAGTTGACAAAAGTTACGGATGACGTGTCCGTAGTGATCAGTACAAATATAATAATAAAGAAAAGAAATAAAATGCAGGAACAATAAAGTTTTTCCACCGTGTACATACTATCGTTAAAGTCAGTGATAAATTGGAAGCGTAGAACATATTTTCAGCATTTTATTTTTCCAACTTACCTCACAAAAAAAAGTAATATGTTTGAAAATATAATCACTATTTACCATTGTAAACAGAAGCTACATATATTTTGACAGCTCGAGGTCCAGGCCACTTGTCGCTTTGCTCGGTGTACCCCTGCAGTGCTTGAAGCACCAGAGGCTCAGGCGCGCTCATCGCGCTCTCCTCACTTCACCCTGCGCTCAAACTGCACCCCGTCATCCTGAGAACAAGGAAATATAATAATTTATTTATTTCAATGTTTATAAATTCTTTAAAGTGGGGAACAGAATTGTTGCAAGACAACGGAGTGTTTTAACACTAGGTTCTCAGGTTCCCTCTGCCTACCAGGATACAGCGTGAAATAAAAAAAAAAAAGAATAAAATTCTTTTGGGCATAATATGAATAATATTTTTTAAATATCTAAAAAAATATATTAAGGTTAGACTAGAAATATTATCCTATATAAATGATCTAATATTTAAAATAAATACAAATTAAATAAATTGGCAATACTGTGAAATCAAAGACTATAGAAAAGTGTCAAATTCATATTATTTAAAAAAATAATGTTATCATTTGGTTCTAAAGTAAAAAAAAAAACTTTTACATATCATAAACCTGAACCACCGATCTATGGCACGCAATTTGTAAGTACATTAATTTTAAAGAATGAAATATATAACAATGAAAAAGATAAGGGGGAGTAGCGATCTGGCAAATGACGGCAACCACAAAGGAATCTAATGAAAAACATCTTGAACGCTCATCATTATACGCTCTACATTTTTCATATAAAATCGTTTGTAGACATAACGTTCTAAATTTTCTTAGGACTAATAGCTTCAGATGAAGATGCAAAAGAAAGAGTTATTTTCAACTATGAATAAACTGTTAACTATAACGTAACATTTGCAAGTTAATAAGGTCAATACTAAAAAGGAATATATAAAAAGACGCCATATTAAAAATATGACAGCCTATCAACATTTAAATTTAACTCTATTAAGTTCTTCAGTATTTTAAAAACTTAAAAGAAGTTTTAAAAATTTTAAAAATTATCTATTTTTCTTTTGTAACTCCACGCCGTATCCCGCATATAGCAGGGGAACCAGAGAACCTAGTGTTAAGACACTCCATTCTCTTTCAACAATTCCGTTCCCCACTTTCCGCCGAATTGAGGCATTGCTTGTTGAGTGGCGAAACTCAACGCCGCGTTTTGCCCTGCCAAACCCAAGAAATGAAAATACTAAATTTTACATTTCCTGGAGTGGGAATCGAAACCACAACCTGTCGCGTTTACAGTCGCACGCTTGTGCCTCTGCGCCACGACAGGCGTATCTATTTTTATTTTCACATATACGTTTTGACGTGAAAATGAACAATAATAGGTATAGACGTAACACGTAGCGATCTCAGACGCCACTAACAACACAAAGAGCGAAGAGATCTAATCAAAAGCAACTCGAATACTCGTTATTACAAGCCTTTTTATAACTCCTTCGCTGAATGGACTGAAAGATTTATGGCGAGTACACTTAATACCTGCTATCGTTGCGGGATAAGACTAGATCGTTCGTTTATTATCGTTAGGCTTTGTTTACATTAAATTGTTGTTTATGTTATGTAGAAAATTACAATTTATATAATTCGAACTCATATGTTATTGCTTACATTGTATATATACAATACAATAAAAGAATAAAAATATGTCACTGCTATGATATATCTTACTGAGTAATGCTAAAAAACCACAAGCAATGTTTTTGCTTGTGGTTTACTTGTGGAATACACATTTAATATGAAATAGTCATAGTCTTTTTTATTGAAATTGATAATTGTATAATTTCTACAAACTTTTTTACTTACTAACATTACTAGGACCTTTATGATATTTATTTATTTATCATATTATATTTCATTATATTCATTTTAAGTGCAGAAGATCGTGCAAAGTGGAGTAGGTTGAGTAGAAAGGCAGACACTAGCTAGCCGGGATACATGCTAAGAAGAAGAAGATTGTGAAAGTCTTTTTATTAAGATAGGGTGTCTTTCCTAGTTGTCATTCACTTTGAGGCCATTTTGTTTTAGGTCATATAACCCTAGCTGTGCTTAGGGAAAAAACTCTAGCACTCCATTAATTTACCGTGTGATTACCTTGTTCATTGAGTTACTTGGAGACGAGGACTTGCGACGCAAATATAGGCTTAAGGGGTCTTTAAAATATACACTATCGCTAGCCAACACTGTCCGAATTCCTCTCTCTACCTAACTAATTTAAATGAAGTCAAATTCAATATTTTAAACATATAAGCATATCGTCGAACTATCGCTTACAACAGACACGTCCCCAATGTCTTTAAACTAAAATATATATATTCGTTTGTGCAATCAGCAAAATTATGTAATCCCTGTCAATTACATCGGAGCGAGCGTGTAAATACAACAGAAATTAATCTACAGTACAATAATTGTGGATTTGCACAATTAATGAACTCAACAAACGCGGTACTAGCGCACAATGCTATAATTAAAATTGAGTAAATCGATTTCGTTTGTGATTCGGAAAACTTTATTGTGAAATAGTTTTAGTTACTAGGTATTGTCTATTAATTGGAATGAAATATCGATTTTTTAGTATATTTTTTTAATATTATAAAAAGAACTCATTGCCTCACAGTCCGTTGATGTTATTACGTCTAAGTAATGAACGCGATGCTAGTAGGTTTGATCTTCACTCGGTGGAATCATTATATTTATTTCATTTTCATCAAATAAAGCACGGCATTGAGTTCCGCCACTTAACACGCAAACTCACGGATTCAGATCTAAAGTGGAAAACGTAGTGTCTGGACACTAGATTCTCTCTGCTTACTCTTGTATTCTTTGGAAAAAGCGGGAAGTTGAAAAAAAGTAAACTATATATGCTATGGCTGTGATTTTGATTGCAACTAATCTATTTGGTTAGACAAAAGCTGATATCAGTTTCAGCCGCCCAAAATGCAATACTACAACGGAATCTAATAGAGACAGATTGATAGAGATAGATATAGAAGTGAGACAAGCGGAGTATGACTAAAATAAAAATATGTATACAAAATAAATATTAAACAAATACAAAGTGAATAACGTAATAATACCATAGACAATAAACACTAAACTATTATAATTTATAGAAGGAAAAAGCATAATAATCATTTTTCTCTCAGCGTGTAGTCTCAGCATTCTTTTTGAATTTCCTAACAAAACAATATAAGATTTGTAATAAATTAACGCAGGAAACAACTAGGTTAACTGTGATTATTTGGAATGAATATTTTCTGAAATATAAACAAAAAATTGTATTAATAAATTAAAAAAAAAAGAAAACCGACTTCAAATATAATGCAATAAAAAATGAAGCTATTACGAACCACTCAAAAACTTCTGATCAGATCTTAACTAAATTTAAATGAGACCAAATCAGAAGCTATCTATGATATATATATATATAAAAAATAATTATCAAAATCTGTTCACCTAATAAAAAAATATGCTGTAACAAATATAAAAATACATTACGATTGAGAAATTCCTTATTTTTTTAAGTCGGTTAAAAAGGGATACTTTTATTGTGTTGCGATATTCTGTTGCTTATATTCACAGTATTGGAATCAGTCGTGTTGACTGTTCTACTTACTTTAACCCGTTATGTGTTTCAAATTATGCATGGTCCTGAACCTCACTTTGTTTTTACTGCCTATCTCATATTCATGAATACAAAAGAGCTTAGCTTACGTACATACGCTACCTATGTAACTGCGACATAAAATGTACTTTTGACATACAAGAATAACATAGTTTCTCATTTCGTAGGCTTTGAAAATAAGTATTAAAAGCTTTGAAGCTTAAAAAACATTCAAATAAAAAATATATATTATACATTTATAATATCTGTAACGGGAAAGTATATAACTAACCTACCCCTCATGGCGAGGGTAACGCTGGAGTGAAAAATAAAAAAACACGTCGAAACTGTTAAGGCTCAATAAATACAATGAAAATATGCGTGAATCCTTTGATTTATATCCAACAAAATGACATAAATATCATTGGTAACTATTATATCCATGCCTCTATGAAATAAATATACGTTAATGCTAAAAGATTTCATACTTCATGTATTTTTTTTGCTTCACGCCGTATCCCGCTTATAACAAGGTAGACAGAGGGAACGTAGTGTTAAAACATTCCATTCTCTTTCAACAATTTCGTTCCCCACTTTCATTGCGTGCTGAGTGGCAGAACTCAACGCCGCGCTTTGCTTTGTTGCCAAACCCAGGGAATGCAAAACTAAACTTTACATTTCTTAGAGTGGGAATCGAACACACACCCTGTCGCGTTTACAGTCGCAAGCTTGTGCTTCTGCACCACGACAGGTGTTAGTACTTAGTCTATATATTATATCTATGAACAGAACTCGTTATAGGAATGTATTCAAATGTATAGCCATCGTCAAAAGGCTTTACGGAAGTTGACAAGCTAGCGCAATTATCTGCTGAATTATTCAACGTCAGATGATACACGGTCCAAGTGTAGAGCACCTGTGGCACTTTTGCATGGAATACCAAGTGAATTTGTAGAATGCATAAATTTAAAAATTTTAACAGAAATAGCATAGTTTAAATCGTTCCACTACTGTCCTCTTGACGTTTTTTTTTTATATTTCATGTGTTTGTTGCTTAAACATAAAAAAATATAAATTTTGCGTTATTTGAATTTTTTTAAAATTCTGTATTTATACTTTGATTTAGTCTATTTATAACAAAAAAACAGTTCATGGGACAGCGCCTGGCGGTAAACGCGATTGGTTACGGGTTCGATTCCCGACTGGGAAAGTCGAAACAGCAATTATATTTAAATTAATTTCACTTCTTTACGCGAATTTCGGAACACGGATTGTTCTAACACTAGGTTTTCTGTGAATATAATATGCGGGATAAAACATGAGGTTGCTTTTTTTGATAACAAACAAAAAAAGAACTAAAGTGCAAAAGAACGGGATGCAAAATAAAAATGTTGTATTTCATTTGGTACTTCTTAGATAACATATATACAAGTCAAAGTACGTTTTTGTACCAAGGTTGCTTTGTGAAGAAGAGCGGAAATTACACTACCGCTTTTTTAACACAAGATAAATATCAATATTTGATACGAACATTCATAACTTCACGCTGTATCCCGCATAACAGGGTAGGCAGACGGTACCTAGTGTTAAGACACTCCGTTCCCCACTTTCCGAACTCAGAACTCAACGCCGCACTTAGCCTCCTTACCAAAACCCAGGAAATGAAGAAAAAATTCCATTTCCTGGAGTGGGGACCGAACCCACAATCTGACGCGTTTACAGTCGTTTGTGCCTCTGCGCCACGACAGTTGTTGATAAGAAAGTTAGCGATATTAGATCTATTAACTTAAAATAACCGCAGTAATGGATATATTTCCACTGCGCCACAACCGTGTTGAACTAAAAAGCTAATAATAATAATTTCTTCATTTTAATTGCCGCTGTCAACAAAATGTTATTATCGTGACTTGTATTATTTCTGTATCCACGCTATGCATATCAAAAGGACAAACAATCAAAAAATACGTATGGTAATGAGAAGGAAAATATACAAAACTTGGACTTCGAGTTTTTATTCCTCTTGAAGTGTTCAAAATTAACTTTTTCGTTACTTTCATGTGACGTTGGGGAAAAGCAAAATTTTATAGACGAAATTTTACCTAGTAAATAAAACAACTGCGTTTTATTATTATACATACATGCATAGCTTTACGCTGTATCCCGCATATACCAGGGCAGGCAGAGGGAACCTAATTTTGGGAATTGAGGTATTGCGTGCTGAGTGGCGAAACTCAACGCCGCGCTTTGCCTTGTTACCAAGCTCAGGAAATGAAAAATTCCATTTCCTGGAGTGGGAATCGAACCCACAACCTGTAGCCTTTACAGTCGCACGCTTGTGATACGCTACGACAGGCGTTTATTATTATCATAGCGTAAATAATGCATTTCTAAGCTTTGAGAAAACCTAGCGATAAAAATTGAGGCCATTGTGGCGCAGTGGGACAGTGTCTAACTGCGTTTTAATTTATTTTTCTTCTCAATTTTTCTATGTGCAATAAAAAATACATACATACTACAGATTTTCACTGAATTACTTCATAACATAAGATTATTTTAAAGCTTCTAAAATAATTACTATTCTAAGAGTATAAATAAAATATTAAATGCTAAAAATATAAATCTATTGTACCAAGTAAAATTACTAGTACTATATCGGCATCATCAACTCCTGTTAGTATTGTTCGACTCGTAAGTATTTCAATAAACAGAATATTATATAATTTAACAGGTAAAACGCCGGTTAGGTTACGCGACAGGTTGTGGGTTTGATTTCCACTCCAGAAAATGGAATTTTTCATTTCCTGGATTTGGTTACAAGGCAAAGCGCGGCGTTGAGTTCCGCCACTCAGTACGCAATTCCTCAATTCGGCGGAAAGTGGAGAACGGAGTGTCTTAACACTAGTTTCCCTCTGTCTACCCTGCTATATGCGAGATACAACCTGAAGCTGTATATATGTTATATAATTTAATATATAATGTAACTTTCTATGTTTATTCCGCTTTCTACGTTTACAAAAAATGTAATTGCGCTGCTTTAAAGGCAGTTAAACACTAATAAAGATTTCTGAGTTCGGTTTTAGACAACAATTAAACCTGAAATAGTAAATAGGAGAAAAAACATAAAATTCTAATCTATTAGTTCCACATAAACTAACAAAACTGATCCACGCGTGAGATTGTTTACAAGGAAATCATCAATTCCGATACACGTGTTAGCTACCAAATGAATGAACCGTGCTAGTGATCGACTAACTGTGAATCGTGTTGATTTTAATTATTATATGAATGATTTTACATTTTAAATAATCACTAGTGTTACCGTTAACGCGTTAACAACGCGTTGTCTTTTGCAATGTATGTGTCACTTTACATAAACATGGATCAAACCATGGCGGTGTGTAACATTTATTTTATTAATTTAATATACTTTTTATGCTTTATTAAAAAATATATATTAGCAATCTGCACTCCCCTATATAAACTATAATTATGCCAAGTTCCATGCGCCTCCGTCAGCGTAATTTTCAAAAAAAGGGGTACAAAATTTTTGCTTTACGTATTTATAAATAATCATGATTTTTTGGTAATCTCAAATTACAAATGAGATTGTTTCACGCTGTTAATGCAATGCTTCAATTCGGCGTATAGTGGGGAACGGAAATGTTAAAAGGGAACGGAGTGTCTTGACACTAGGTTTTCAGGCTCCCTCTGCCTATCCTGCTATGTGCGGGATACAAATGAAATTGGATCACAATAATTTCTTAATTAATTAGTTATATATTTCAAATTTATAGTTATATTTACATTATTAAGCTTAAATATGCTTTGACTTTCTCTAAAATATCATGAATAACAAATAATATAATTTTCAAAGAATTCCTTATAACTATGAAACGACTTCTTGATCAACCATTTTTTAATTTATATTTAAAACTATTTAAACTGGCAGCATTTCTCACATCTCCAGGTAACCTATGAAATACTTCGGGGCCCTTACGGGAACTTAATATATTAATATTTTATTCATTCTTAAATATTTTTATTACATTAAGCCATTAAAAAAACACACACACAAAGAAAACTAATCAATAAGTTTTAAAGCCTCAAACAGAAACGTCAGTTAAATATTAACTGACATTAAATCATTAGTGCCGACACAAATAGGTCGACTTGATATCAAACAAACGTTAATTGACATCTCCAGCAGCTGCATTATGTTAGTATTACATTTAAAAAAAATGTCGAAGGAAAACCCAGTTGTGCTTAAATTAATCCATAGGGACATATCGGAAAATAAATTAAAATTATCAATTCCGTTAAAATTTTATTTATAAGTATGTTATAAGGCAAACCGCGGCGTTAAGTTCCGCCATTCAACACGCAATGCCTCAATTTGGCGGAAAGTGGGGAACGGAAATGTTGAAAGAGAATGGAGTGTCTTAACACTAGGTTCTCTGGTTCCCTCTGCCTACCCCGCTATATGCGGGATACAGCGTGAAGTTAAAAAAAAGAAAAAAAAAAGTATGTTATAATTTAATTCATACGCTTATTGCATTTACTTAAGGAAATATGAAGTTATAAAAATATAATAGTACAATAATTGAGATTCTTGCTTGACTTCAGCGTTTCAATACTTTCCTTAATGGATTAGTTGTCATTAAATTGCCAATGGAAAGACGCTCTTGTACGATTTTCCGAGATAATACAAGCTGTAAGTTTTTGTCATTTTTTATACCTTCTTTTCAATAGTTATAAAATAAAACAAAAAACAATATCCTATTGCAGGAGCTGCTGTAGTAAACAATGAACGTTATTAGGTCGGTATAAATATACATATTTAATGTCCGTGAGGGCAGAGAGATTTATTATAGTTTTTAATCAAGTGTGAATGAGTGTGTTCTTGAATACGCCTTGGGAATGAAACACTCGCTCCAGTCTATTTCAAAGGTACCATTGTCACTAATAAATATTTGTAAAACATGGAGTTACAAGAAAAAAAAAAGAAAAAAAAAGTCCCGCTGAGTTCCTTGCGCTGGTTCTTCTCAGGTCTGAGGCATTAAATTTAGTGAACTGGTGGTAAATTATTTGATGTTCAAAAAATGAAGCTTGTTACTTCTTATTTCTTCTTCTTATATATTGAATAAAATTATTTGATTTTGAATAAAGTTTGAAGGAAATAATAAATGGGTCTTATTTCAATATAATATATTAAGCTCCTTATAAAATTCGATATCGATATAAATATAATCGATAAATAAAAAATCTCTTATAGAATTAAATAATGTAAACTGGCACTATATTAGTTATTTTATTGGCATGAATTTAATCATCACCGTCCAACTAATTTCAGTCTCTACCAAAGTCTCTACTTCACATCTAATTAATAACTTTAATATAGTACCTAGATACTAATGGAACGTTTCTAAAAGCACTAATAAACTTAATTGTAGGGGAGCATGTAACATAAGTGTATTACTTAGTCTAAGAATCAAGTCTATTTAGCGGTTACTCACTAAGATAAAATGGCGTCATAGTTCAAAAAATCATATATCTATATATTAATACGTGAAGCAAAAACTTTAGATTCCTTTTTACGAAAATTACGCGGACGGAGGAGCATGAAACTTGGTACACTTATAGTTTATATAGCGAAGGAGTGCACAATGATAGTATCTTTTTAAAATAGTCCATAAAAAATATATCAAATTAATTAAATAAATGTTACACACACTACCATGGTTTGACATCCAAGTTTATATAAAGTGACATTATATACGTTGCTAGGACGCGTTATTAACTCGTCAATGGGGACACTAATAAATATAACTATACTCTTAGCTATAAGTCATATAAATTGTCTGTTACTTGCTTATGTTGTATTTTACCACGAAATTGTACAATGTTTCTGAAAATAATAAATCATAAGTTATTATTTAAGTAAATTGGTTGGTAATGAAATAAGACATTAATGATTGTTTTACTTTTACATTCATTTATGAAATAATGACTAACATAACATTGTTAAATTTGACTATTGTTGTATCATTATTTTACAACGTAATTCTTATTTGTGTAAATAATTTAGAAAAAAAATAATTTAGATTTAAGAATGAATAATTTATTAAGTTTTTAAATATATTAATTAAATAATCTAAATAATTGTTAGCATAGACTATTTAAAAATCAATTGTAACGGAAATAGTCACACTAGACCATTTTTCGGTCGCTGATTGTTGGGACGATTGAGAACTTTAGCAAATTGTGTTCTATACGCTTAGATATTTTGAAATATTATATTTATAATTACTAAAAATATTATAACTACTACTTTTTTGAATTCGATAAAAAGACTAAATACCGCCATCATATAGCTCTTTAAAACGTGTCTCATTGCACGAATTGTGGGTTTAAATCCCACTCGGTTTCATTTTTATACGTACATAGGGTTTTAGCTGATAAGCTTAGGTAAAGTTTTGCGTTGGGTTGAGTTTCCCAATGTTTTCAACCGAAAAAGAAAGAAAAAATGAGATTCTTAATTCGATTGCATTTTTTTTATGTTTGTTACCGCATAAATTTTTATTGGGTGAATCAATTTTGATGATCCTTTTTTTTATATGATAGCTAGCTGCTTCTGATGTAGGCCCATTTAAATGTAGTTAAGATTTGAGTAGTTTTGGAGGTTTTGTTAATAATTTAATAACTTAGTGCAAAGTGGGGAACGGAATTGTTGAAAGGGAATGGAGTGTCTTAACAGGTTCTCTGGTTCCCTCTGCCTACCCTGCTATATGCGGGATACAGCGTGAAATAAAAAAAAAATCTTAATGCATTTTATATGTCAGGTCTCTTTTTTTGTAAAATTCATAATTAATAATTGTAAATCGAAGTTTAAAATAAAACGAAGAGAACAAAAAAGAAAATTCATGTATATACATGTACGAGTACATTAAATTTTTCTTTGTTCATATTTTATTGCCACTTTCTGCTCGGCTCTGGTCGGAAAATTAAAACAATATTTAAGGTAGCATTTTCGGTTTTATTGCCCAATCGCGTGTGTGTTGGCATGTCGACGTATTTTACCCTCATAAAATATTCTTAAAGAGTTTGCGATCTATTAACAGTGTATAAGTTTTTTACCGTTTCCACTGTATATATAATTTTAACTGGATGTGTTATATTTCTTTATTACTTTTAAAATATTGCTTAAAGTCTTTGTAGATGCAATTATTTATCACATTAAATTGTTATAAGGATATTTAGCCTATTAATACATCTTTGACGTATACCTTACAAAAACAAGACAAATGCTATAAAAACTCTGTACATATAACCTTCTGTCTCTTTATTCATGAATTTGGATATATCAGTTAGAAAAAAAAAATATTTTTATTTATAGTCTCCATATAAGTTAAGGAAATCTAGCTAAATGGGTTGAAATTAATATAGGTACTTGAAAGTATTATAGACAATTTGGTAATTGTCTGTTGTTGCGTCCTTACTAAATATCCTAATGGTAAATTAAAGTTAAAAGAGGCCTTAGTTATTTTTGCCTTAGTTAAGTTGAAATTTAAATTCTTTTATAGTATGTATCATGGCGCAAAGGGACAGCGTCTGACTGTAAACGTAAGGGTTGTGGGTTCGATTCTTGTTTTGATTTCTTGTTCCTTTGTAAAAGAAAAGAGACAACTCTCTTGTAAAAAAAAATAATTAAAGCTTAATCTCATTAAAAATCAACACAATTTAATGTTTTTAATCAAAAAAAAAGTAATAATATAAAATGCTCATATATTTAATTAATTTAATATATTTTTTATGCTTTATTTTAAAAAGATATTATCATTGTGCACTCCTTCGCTATATAAACTAGAAGTGTACCAAGTTTCATTCTCCTCCGTCCACATAATTTTCGTAAAAATAGATCCAAAGTTTTTCCTTCACGTATTAATATATAGATACATACAAACATACATACATACATACATAGCTTCACGCTGTATCCCGCATATAGCAGGGACATATTATTAAAATATATTTATTTTCACTAAAATATCTTAACAGTACAGAAAGGATAGCTTTTCCTTGAAAATAATACATTATTTCCTCTTTAATACGACAAAATGTAACAATGTAATAGAATAGGAATTGTTATCTCTATTTTTGCACAGTATTATTTATAAAAAAACCTTTTTAAAATTAAGGCCATCGTGGCACACTGGAAGATTTTCTGACTTCTTTAAAGTCAGTCGTACATTCAATTCTCACTAAAAGTATAATTATATTACAAATTCTTATTACTCTATTATATTTAGTACTGCAAAACTAAACAAGTTTTACTGAGGTAAAAAGCGTCCTATCTATCCTATGTCTTAACAAGATTAAGTTAGTCTTATATTTTCATAGCCTACACAATTAAAGATACGTGAAGCTATAAAATAAATAAAATTTTAAAAAAATTAACGTATATGGTGGATATTTTTTATTTTTACAGTCCATCGTGGCGTAATGTGACGGTACAACTGTAAACGCAATAGTTATAGTTATGGTTTCGATTCCCCTTAGAGAATTGAATCGGGATTATATAAAAGTTGTTTCCGTTTTTCCGCGTTGGTGAGGCAAAATGCGACCCAGAGTTCCGCCACTCAACACACAATATCTTAAATTCCAGCTGAAAGCAATGAACGAAGTATCTTGGTACTTTCTGCCTTCTCTTTTATGCGGTAACGCGAGGCTAAAAAATGTTTTTTTTTAATTATACACATACTTTATACATATAAAGCTGAAAACTCTAAAATATTTGCAGCGTTTCAATTCAACAAAAAATTCCCTTTATAAAATCGTTGGCAACATTTTCCACATAATATGGTTATAATGCGCTCAAAAGCATTAATAACACGTTGCGTGAGTCAATGTATAATCTATGGTCACGGTAAAAATATTACAGTTAATGAACTGAGGTCGTTAGATCCACCCCTCATTTTGTATTTTTTATAAAACGATGGGTGGGGTCGGTCGGTCACGAAACGCTTTCCACTTTCAAAGAAGCCCGTGCTGACTGACGGATTAACAGTATTAGGCTTTATAATTAAATAATAAAGGAGTATATTTAGTATATTTGCTGTATATTATTAACCGCGGCCTATCGTGGCGCAAAGACAAAAACGTGTGAAAGGTTGTGGGTTCGATTCCCACTCTAGCAAATGTAAATATTAAAATAATATTAAGTAACGCCTGTCGTGGCGCAGAGGCACAAGCGTGCGGCTGTAAACGCGACAGGTTGTGGATTCGATTCCCACTCCAGGAAATGTAAAATTTAGTATATTTATTTCTTGGGTTTGGTAACAAGGCAAAGCGGCGTTGAGTTCCGCCACTCAAGGAGCTAGGAGCGAGGACTTATAGGAGCAACTAAGAAAACTAACCAACAAATTATAAACGTATTTATGTATTTTGATTAACTTTGTTAAAGTATTTTATAGAAAGAATTGAACATAGAAAGACAACATGAAGAATTCATATCGTTTAAATAAATTCAAATTTATTAACCGATTTCCAAAAAGATAAGGTTCTCAACACTATTGTATTTTTTTATGTGTGTCCGAATAACTTTTTGGTGGTTGAACCAATTTTTATTTTTCTTTTTTATATGATAGCTAGTACTTCTAATGTGGCCACATTTAAAATTAGTTAAGATCTGACGACTAGCTTCTGAGTTATTTTTAATATTATACATATTATTTTTTAACGCATTTTATTTGATGTCAATTTTATTTTTTTTGTTTAAATTTTAATCAATATACACGAATTTAATTCTTATGTCTAATCTTTCATGCAACAAATATTTTGTTAATGCACATATGTATGTAGCAGTTATCAATAATAATATAGCGAAATTAAAATTCGCATGATAAGGCTATTTACGCTTTTAAGTACACAGAACAAGTTCCTGTGCCGATAAGAGAAATATAGTGTATGCATATTTCAGTATGTTTTACTTATTTAGTGAATAAGCGAGTAGGGTAGAAGGTACTGTTTTAAACATTGCTTGCAGACTTTTTACCTGATATCTTCTTTTACTATTGTATGTTTTTTACTCAATATGACATGGCAAAGTGGTTGTTGCTAATCTGTCACTCGAATGTCATACATAAATAACTAAAAGATTTCCCTATTGGTGGAAATGAAAAATTCGAGCCCAATTAACATCTTCTTTAATCTTCAAGTATATCTTAACTACACCATGACAGAGATATTGAAATAAAATTGTAATTTACGTTATCACTTATCTAGTAAAAAGTAATTATATAAATTTTACTCTAGCATAAATTTAAACTTTTCTTTAATTAAAAAAGGTAAATAAACTTAGTAAAAAGTGATACAGAGTAATTAAAATATATATTATATTTGAACATGCAACTTGCAAAATAAGCAGTTACTTTACTTACTAAATTGAAATTAGTAATTATTATAAAATACAATTCGTCTGAAATTGAAGCAGTTTATTCTTTATATACAACGAAAAATTAATGTTGTACATATATACAAATTTTAAGCGTTTGTGGTTCGTTCACAACATATTGTACTACAATTATACTACAATATGTTATGAAGATAAACAGTAAAAGCTTTTAAAAAATTAAAATTATATTTTAAATCCCTTTTTTATATAGGTACAACAAAACCTAGTGTTAAAACACTCTGTTCCCCACTTTCCGCCGAATTGAGGCATTTCGTGCTGAGTGGCGGAATTCAACACCGCGCTTTGCCTTTTACCAAACTCAGGAAAAAAAATGAAAAATTCCATTTCCTGGAGTGGGAATCGAACCCACAACCTGTCTCGTTTACAGTCGCACGTTTGCCTGTGCGCCACGACAGGCGTAAATATAGGATACAATAGTACAATTACACATGATTATTGCGGCTAATCGCATATAGCTGTGGTTACTCATGTACCAAATAGACATGGCCTTATTAATTATTATGTTAATGTGATGATTAATTTAATCAACTGCTTGATTGGTTATGTAGCATCTTAATTGAGTTTAGTATGTATAAACTCATGTGTAGTTTATTACCCTTACCCTTACACAAAGGAACCTAGATCAAAAATTTGCAATTTGTGGGAAATCACTACAGAAGCTTAAGTTGTCCTTTTTTTGTCTGAAATTAAAAGTTACAATTTTTTTTTAGTTAGGACGCTTTTGTTCTACATTTACGTATATATATAATATAATTCATATTATTTAATAGAATAGAAATTTACAATAAGTTAGAATATTTGTCCTTTTGTAAAAAATATTAATTTGAAGGTAAGAACCTTAGAAGTAACTTAGTCAAGCAAAAGATTAGATAAGTATGTAAAATAGTTGAAGGACACATAATGACGGAAAAATAACTAAATAAACAAAGAAATAAATTTTCTAGACCTTTAAGTTAACAAGTACCAAGTTGAACGTAAAAGCTAACTTGGCAAAAAAATAAAACCTTAATTTCACAAAATATTTCCACATATATGCCAACGACTTACCCAAAATAATATAACCAACGTATAGATTTCTTTTATATCCCCTACCAAGTAATCAAACTTTTGATCGTACATAAAACTCCGCTATCCTCAGGCTATATTCTATAGTCATAGTCGTCTTTGTGGCACACCTGTTGCCAAAACCAAGTTAAAATGACGTACCTTATATACCTTTCAATCGACTTTGAACTCTATTCCATACTAATTAATATATAATTTAGTATACAAATTTTATAATTTCGGTTGTTGAATAAAATATCGATCTCTGGTGGGAAAGACTGGCATTGTGTTGCGAACCCTACTGTAAATTAGGCCAAGCTTTTGTGGATTTCAAATGACGATTAAAATATTTATGGTGTGGTCTTTTTTATAGCTTAATCGAATAAACTAGTGACGTAGACGATGATGTTGAGACGTATACGCGTTGCCTTAGCAACGTGTATGTTGCGTTGTGTTAAAATACACATATACATATATACACACATACATAGCTTCACACTGCATCCCGCATATAGCAGGGTATGCAGAGTTAACCCAGTGTTAAGACACTCCGTTCTCCACTTTTCGCCGAATTGAGGCATTGCGTGCTGATTATCGGAACTTAACGCCACGCTTTGGCTTGTTCCCAAACCCAGGAAATGAAAAATTCCATTTCCTGGAATGCCTCTTTGCCACGACAGGCGTTATTAAAATGAACATATGTACTTTAATGTATTTCTAATTAATTTTTATATACAAGTAGTGGTTTCCTGCCCTTCTTTATGTAAACTTTTTTAATATGTTTACGTTTTTTAATTTTATAAATTTAAATATGCCAAATGTCATATTTTTTGAAGAAAAGTCTCCGCCTGTATCATATAAAAAAAAAACGCGAAGATTTTCCTTTACGTATAATAATTGCGATCATTAAGTTTGATTATTATTCTTTAAAAACGATATACTTTTATACAATAACATAATTTTCGATAGTTTAAAGTGACAGACTTAAGAAAAGCGTCTAAAAATTTATTTTTATTAATTTTTTTATTTATTACGTATTTTTTTTAATATCATTCTACAGATTGATATACAATTATTAATATAATTGAACATGTAAAAACCCGACATGGCTTGAGCTGATGTTAAATTTAATTCTTACGTTAAGGGAACAAGTTCATTTAAAAACAGTTATTTACATATTTTACATAAAGTTGAATACAATTTAAGTCTACTTTTTGTTATATTTTGTGCAACTCTGAGGGTAATTCGTTAATAGTTTGATAAATAAAAATAATGGTAATATTTTGATGAATATATAAACGCTTGTCGTAGCGCAGAGGCACAAGCTTGCGACTGTAAGCGCGACATGTTGTGGATTCGATTCCCACTCCAGAAAATGAAATTCAGAAAATGAAGTTTGGTAACAAGGCAAAGCGCGGCGCTGACTCCCGCCACTCAGCACGCAATGCCTCAATACGGCGGAAAGTGGAAATTTGGAGTGTCATAATACTAGGTTCCCCCTACCTACCCTGCTATATGCGAGATACAGCGTGAAGCTATGTATGTATGTAATATATAACAAAAAAAAATATTTGTCTAATATCAAATCATATTCACTTATTTCAAAAGCAAATTGAAACACTATATTTTCAAACATATATCTTGAAACGATTTACACAGTACTTATTGTACTCGCACTTCTCACAAAGCGCCTTAATATCAAATAGGTCTTCTTATAACAAAAGTACAAAAACTGTATATATATGAGTACAAAAAATAATATAAGAATGATACATTGCGTAGGGGCGGTCGAGTTGTTTTGCCTCATGTTATATCCTTATTTATGGTGACACACGTGTTTATGACTGAGATAGGGAAATAAAAGAGGAGAGACAAACAAAGTGGTTAGGACAATGGCATTATTTTTTAGGAATCTTTTTCATACAGAAAGTAATGGTGTTTTTACGAGTTTTGTACTATAATGTACTAGTCTTTTGTATAAGTGAAGTAGGTTAATGTGAGAAATTCTTTTACCTGAACACTTATATATTTTTCTTAAGACTGAATATCATGACAACCGCCTTCAGAGACAGTAGCTTCCTACTACAGATATTTTTGTTTTAAGCATTCGTAAATTATTTACTTAAAAGAAGAATATTTTTATATGAGTATATCGATAATGATACTTGATAGTAAGCTTATTGTTAACGTTATTTAAAATGCAATTTATAAACTAAAAATATTGACAAAGATATTCTTATCCCTATCTTATATTTAATTTTTTTTCTAAATATTAAAGCTTCTTAACACTTACACAGCTTCACGCTGCATTCCGCATATTGCAGGGTAGGTAGAAGGAACCTAGTGTTAAAGCACTCCGTTCACCACTTCTTCTTAACACTTGTTACAAAAATATTCAATAAATTCCTAACGTAAAACAGTTGATATGTTTTGCTTACTTACTTAACTGGAAATATAATTATTGTAATACACACATTTCTTGTAACATACTCTTGTATTTTTCGAATTCCTTATATAGGTATAACCTATATTAGATTAAAATAATCTTTACATTTTATTACTTGTATCTGATAAAATAGTTTCTAGTATTTTTATTATTGGCATATATGATTATCCGCATACCAACAGTAATATCGACGATTGTGTATTGAAGTTCCACATGCTTCATATTTATATATTTTTTATTTACTTACTAGCACATCGATAAAGTTGTATTAAAAAAATAATTTAAACAATGCTTTTTAATATTTTTTGTACGATTTGCTGCTCGTAACTTCTTTTGCACCTTAAATGTTGATATGTATTTAATAAGAGAGAGAAATATATATATTTTACTAACATCGCCCGTATCTCAAATGACATCAACTTTTTGACCTTAGCTAATTTATTTCCATTTAATTCCATGGAATTTTTCATTTCCTGGATTTGGTAACAAGCCAAAGCGCGGCGTTGAGTTCCGCCACTCAGCACGCAATGCCTCAATTCGGCGGAAATTGGGGAACGGAGTATCTTAACACTAGATTCTCTCTATATGCCTACCCTGCTATATGCGGGATACAGCGTGAAGCTATGTAATGTATGTATTTCCATTTATAAATAAAAGAAAAGAAACTCCTTAGCAATCCATGGATCCACCGTGCGGGTGGAGGGCCCATCGCGTTGCAAAGAGAGGAGTTAGGAGAGATCCTGGACTTACGACCTAAGTGTAGGTTTTAGGCCCCTTTAAAGTGCATTAACGTTCCCCTCCAATTTCCACGTTCCTCTCTCTACCTAATCAAATTTGAAGAGATCCTACTAACGTCGTCTTCGAAAGACGTGCGAGAAATGAACTGATAATAGTTACTGTTTAATGAACTGTTGTTAGCTTAAGTTTCGATTGTAATAATAATACAATAAATATTGTACGTTATACCGAAAATACCGTTTCTTCCGTATCGCTAGGAATGTTGAGAAATTCCTTCTAGTACTGGAGGAAGGTCACGTAAAAAGCATGAGGACACCCCAGAGGGCATGCGTGAAGAGGTTAATGACTGTGGACGAGGCGAAAGAGGTATGCAGGGACCATAGCGTTTGGCGCTCCGTCCTCTCTGACTACCCCGCTAGGGGTAAAGCGTGAAGTTAAGTAAGTAAGTAGGTACTGCTTTAAACTCAAATAGTGTTATATATATATATATATATATATATATATATATATATATATATATATTGAGGCCTCAAAATAAATAATTATGAACCTAGTCACTTCTAGTTTGTAAATATTTTACAACGTTTTCCTATACAGGATAGTTTTGTTTTAAAATACGTTGGCTGCGTTTGACGTCAAAGGGTTGAGCTTCGCTTTACAGTTCAATTATTTTTACCAAGCCATGGAAACGACTACGCTTATTATTATGCACCTATTGTGTACACTTGCGTTTTTTCCTTGGTCATATTTATTAGCTTTTACTAACCTAATAATCACGTAATTTTTCCTTTGTGTTTAAAACATACATGGTTTTACTGATTACAACATAGTCTCTACTTAGCAGATTGTGATTACCGCTGGTTTGTTTTGTAAATTACATACATACATACATACATAGCTTCACGCTGTATCCCGCATATAGCAGGGTAGAAATAAAGAATCTAGTGCTAACGACACTCTGTTCCCCACTTTCCGCCGAATTAACGCCTGTCGTAGCGTAGATGCACAACATGACTGTAAGCGCGACAGGTTGTGGGTTCGATTCCCATTTTTTCTGCAACTCGTGCTGAGTGGCACAACTCAACGCCACGCTTTGCCTTGTTACCAAACCCATAAAATGAAAAAATCCATTTCGTAGAGTGGGGATCGAACCCACAACCTGTTGCGTTTACAGTCGCACGCTTGTGCCTCTGCGCCACGACAGGCGTTAATAATATATATTAAATATTATTATTTATTTAGCTAATAGTAACTAAACGTATTATTATTCAAAAACTTTAAGCCAGACTAATAGAAAAGTATAATAACAGTAAAAAATATTGTAATATTATAAGAATGTATTTATCTTATAGTTTATAAATTCTATCTTTTGTCATACGTAATCCAAAGATAAACCTCAATGAGTAACTAAAATGTGCATTTTTTGTTAGATAGTATAAAACTCAACATGAGTGCTCTACTTTGAAAGTAGACACGAAAAGCTTCACAATTTCGTTCTGGGCGTAAATATTTGTTCTAGGAAACAGTGTCGTATTACGTAGAATTTGATATAGCGGTCAAATCAAATAATGGACGGTGAGTTTCTTGCAAAAAATATTTCGTGAATTCGGGACGTTTTGTGAGGAAACCTAGTAAAGCTAAGTAGTTGTAGCTATTTAAGGTCAGGTTAGTTCTGAATTAGAAGAAGTAATTGCATCGCATGTACTTTTTAATGCCCTTGTTAAATATAATATTTCTGTAGTTTCACGCTGTATCCTGAATATAGCAGGGTAGGCAGAGGGAACTACAGATATTGTCTTAAGGCTCCGTTCTCTTTTAACACTTGCATTTCCCACTTTCTGCCGGATTGAGGCATAGCGTGCTGAGTGGCGGAACTCAACGCGGCGCTTTGCCTTGTTACCAGAGCGAGGAAATGAAAATACTAAATATTATTTAATATTTTCATTTCCTGGAGTGGGAATCGAACCCACAACCTGTCATATATTTGTGCCTCTGCGCCATGACAGGCCTTTTTTATATTTAACTATTTTATGACGAAAAGCAGCGTTGAGTTCTTCCACTCAATGCGCAATATATCAATTTCTCACGATCGACTACCACTAGCTTTGCAGGATAAAGCGTGAAGTTGAATAAAATCTATGATATTTAGTCAAACGTCTATCAGGGCAATCATTTTTTTTTCATCTAAATTAATGAATTTAATTTATCATATTTTTACCCGACTGTCAGAGGAGGGTAATGTTTTTGACAAATATCATGTATGTTTGTAATATTCTTTATTACCTCATATCTTCCAAACCCCTGGACCGAATTATATAATCAAGGAAATGTTAGATAGATATTGACACTCCAAGCGTTCCTAGATACGCGACGTCACTCTTAATACAATATGGCGCCCTCTAGAGGCAATTACGTCATGAATAAAAACAAAAAAATCGTCGTTAGGTACCGTGCGGGGTACTAAATAAAGGAATAAATTAGCACATTTCAAATATATAACACATTGCTAGCTTTTATAGCTTTATTTTTTATTATTTGTATTTGCTTTCTAAATTATAACAATTGATTCAGTCGGATCTTTTGTTCTTTACGTGTGTTATTGTTTAAGAAATAGTTAAAAGTATTACATAATATTAATTATATGAGAAATATATTCGTTTTACTAAATAATAGGTATTCATAATATTTTAAATGAAAGTAATTAAGTTGTCATACAGTGGTTAATATATACCGTAATGCATCTAACCACTGCAGAGCAACAGATACCCATACATTGTGAATATAAATAAAAAGGAATTTATCCGGTTAAAATATTAAACGCCAGTCGTGGCGCAGAGGCACAAGCGTGCCACTGTAGACGCGACAGGTTGTGGGTTCGATTCCCACTCCAGGATATGAAAATACTTTTCACTTCCTGGGTCTGGTATCAAGGCAAAGCGCGGAGTTGAGTTCCGTCACTCAACCCGCAGTGCCTCAAATCCGGCGGAAAGTGGGGAACGGAAAGAGAACGGCCAGAACGGACGGAGTGTCTTGTTGACGAAATTGTTGAAAGAGAATGGAGTGTCTTAACACTACGTTCTCTGGTTCCCTCTGCCTACCCTGCTATATGCGCGATACAGCGTGAAGTTAAAAAAATATTAAATAAGACTATTTGAACTGGATTAATCGCGTACATTTTAGTATTCGAAAATACTTTTTTGGAAGCCCGACGTTTCCAACACTATACATGGTCCATGGTCACAGGTAGACATTTTGAAGGCATTTTGAATAAAGACTTACTAAGACGAGAGGACTTTTCTGCAGAACCTAGAATCGGATAATTTGGGCCTCTATATCAATCATATAAAAATAAAAAGTCGATTACGATATCATATTATCAGCGTGGTCTCAGCTACTTTAGATACAATGAAATGCAGAGACGACAGCCTCGAAAAGTCAATCATTGTTGGGACACAGGAAGACATACTCAGAGGACGTTCGCCCATCAAGCTTGTCCAAGTCAACAATGTCAAAAATTTAGGCACCAAAATTTGACATTTTATGCTATAACTGCAACTAACAGGAATCCTTATAGTTGGTAAGATTTACATCCCAACTTAACCAAGATCTTCAGACATGAACGACCGACCAAAGACAGATCACTTTGCAATACTTATTTTTTGAGTTTAATTTAATTTTAACTATCTACGTGAATATTTTTTTTTTATATTTATAATAATTTGTTACTACACAAGTAAGTTTGTTAAATAAGTAATAACATAAGTCATTACGTTATCTCGATTTATCTCCTTGTAACTGTTACGATACTCGATTTATCTCCTTGTAACAAAAAATACGGTAACTTTGAAATGAAACTGTGTTATCGATCAAACAGATAATCTATATGTTTTTAGAGCTAATGGCGACTAGTTGAGTTTTAAAATAAATAAAATATTTATGAGACAATTTTACACAGTAATTAGACATAAATTTTATTTGTATAAAAAGTTCAATTACCAAACTGAATTGTAAGTACCTAGTACTTAGAATTATCTTTAGGCAAAGCTTTTAAGTTGTTTTCGTCTTTAAAATATAGAATTAATAGCAAAATAAGTCTTCATAGTATTTCGATGAGGTGAGTCGTATAGTATTAAAGGCAGCAATCTGTGAAATTATTAGATTTATCCAAATTGAGATTTTCATATGAAAAATATAAAATATAATATAAACTGTTAGAGCTTTTGATTCCATGTCAAAGATAGTAATGTAACATTTGTAATCTAGTTTAATATTTTTAGTTAGTAACTTCACGCTGTAACCCGCATATAGCAGGGTAACCAGAGAACCTAGTGTTAAGACACTCCATTCACTTTCAACAATTCCGTTCACCACTTTCCGCCGAATTGAGGCATTGCGTGTTGAGTGGCGTAACTCAACGACGCGTTTTGCCTTGTTACCAAACCCAAGAAAATGAAAATAATAAATAATATTTTTAGTTAGTAAGTGTGGCAAAATGAGAAAGGTAAAACAAACTCGTCGTAAACCGTGCAAAGTACAGATTATCGATTTTGATACTATGGGACTCAAGTATAAAAATAATTTTCTAACATACGAAATTAATTATATGTATCAAGAATTGACTCTGACATATTATGATGCAATGATACTTTCACTTTATCGCTTTCACTATCCAAGTTCGTAGGACCAATGTCAATGTAATACAATGTCAATCCGTATATTATTACGTGAAGAAAAAACTTTCAATTCCTTTGTATGAAAATCATGCCAAGGACGGTATTAGACGGAGGAGTAGGAATTTGTCATAGTATTATTTGTTTGTCAACTGGGCGACTAGTCTATAACTTATAAATATTTAAAATAATGTACTTAAAACTGCCTATTAGATCTTAAGAAAGATTATTATCACTCAAATTAATTTTATTATTTTCATGTATTAATTTCCAATCAGGTACAATTTCTAATTATTTACCTGTCCGCTTAGAGAATTATTAACATAGACATGTTAATATGTGACTGTTACTGTATTGGTTTTATTAAAACATTTCTTTAAGTGGGCATATAATAGACATAATAGCCGCAATTCAGCGGAAAGTGGGGAACGGAAATATTGAAAGAGAACGGAGTGTCTTAACACTAGGTTCTCAGGTTTCCTCTACCTACCCTGCTGTATGCGGGATGCAGCGTGAAGCTATAAAAAAGAAGGATAGCATAGTTAAATATAAATATTTAAAGTTATAAATCAAAATCATTGTTGAGTCCCGCCACTTAGCACGCAATGGCTCAATTCGGCGGAAAGTGGGGAACGGAGTGTCTTAACACTAAGTTCCCTCTGCCTACCCTGCTATATGCGGGTTACAGCGTGAAGCTATGTATGTATTATTTTTATATTGTATAAGTCAAAATAACTAAACTAATACTGAATGGATATATTTGAATATAATTCTGCATGGGTATAGCCCATATCCTAGTTACATTATAAATACATCTATTGGAACTTTATTTAAAACAAAAAAAAAAACATTTTTTTGAAAACAGATTTAGAACCAAAACATATCACTACTGACCCATACATCAAAACCATAAGGTATTGTTCATTAATTTCATCTATTTGACAACCAAAAGCGTTCCTTTGAATTTCATCCATTTCCCTTATAGTTTAAAAACTAATAATCATGTTTGTTGAAGTCGTGTTTGTAACAAAGATAAGAAAAGTAACAAGCTGCTTAAACGTTATATTCTAAAACTGTATAAGCTACTTAAAGTTCCACAGTAGAATAAGCTCGTGCTTGAATGCGTGTCGTGGCAATGTTATGGATATTACACGACAATGTGTTCGTGATCCAGCATCTTAATGCAGCCACTTAGGAATTTGGGTGTAAGTGATTTTTTATCACCTGTTCTCTGTGTTTTTGTTACTTCAAATTTTAAAAATTGTGCCCTTACGTTTTTATATTGTCATTGTCAGTTACTTATGTTAAAATCATCTTGTCGCAGTTAGGTAGAATGAATCATGAAACAATTTTCACTCGAAAAAGTGCATAAGACTAAAAAAATGTATTTTCGATCTGGTTAGACAATGACTAGATTTATGGCTGGCTGTGTGTGTACGGAGGGAGGTATCACTGTAAGTTAAAATTCCTTTTTTGGATTTATTACTTAATTTTCATAACTAAGTGACTTGAAGTGTTAAATATATTGTTACTGTTTGTTATTTAAATATACGTTTGATAATCCAAAGATATAGTATTATGTTAAGATATTAACGAACTGAAAGCTGATGGATGTAAATTTATAATTTATATTTATAACTAATTTTATAAAATTTCTTTAATAACTATAATAATACAATAAATCAAATAATAATATTAGCTGTTATACATATACCTTTTTATGTCCTTATTGTTTTTTACATCTGGTCTTTGTTATTGTGAATCATACATAGCGGGACGAATACAGTGTTCCATAAAAACCAAAATAGAATTGGAACGTTTTCATTGAACCCGATGCGAATTTTATTTCCCAGTAACTAAATGTTTGTAATTAAATAGCACGAGTATGTGAGTTTTTATGTAGCATTCCATGATTGAGAAATAACTAATTTGAGAATATGATTATGTGTGCAACTCAAATTTCAGCTTTTACGTTTTGTACCTTTAAGAAGTTATACCACAAGTTATACATAAGCTATCTATTTTTGAGATCTGTCGTGGCGCAGAAGCACAAGCGTGTGACGGTAAACTCTACGGATTGTTGGTTGGATTCCCACACCAGGAAATGAAAATATTAAATAATATTTAGAATTTTCATTTCATCACTCTAGTAACAAGGCAAACCGCGAAGTTGAGCTCCGCCACTAAGCAGGCAATGCCTCAATTTGGCGGAAAGTGGGTAATGGAAATGTTAAAAGAGAACGGAGTATTCCTGCTATGCAGGAACACACTATATAACAGTATATTTTAAAATTTAAGCACATATTTAGTATAATACGTGCATTATAATACTTTTTTATTATAAAAACATTATAACAGAGTTACATTTCAAGCTCGCTCTTTTTGGTATGTTAGAAACCAATATACAACAAATCCCTTTCAAAATTAATCCGATGGTAAGCGGAGAAAAGGGATGCTCAGTCACGTTCTCTATTCTCATAGGGGAACTTGAAGAAAATCTTTTATGTATGTAAAAAAGTTACTTATCAATTATTTAAAAACCTATATGCTACGAATGTTTATGGAATTACTAATAATATCCATACTATTTATAACAGTATTTAGTATTTTCATTTGCTTGCTTTGGTAGCAAGGTAAAGCGCGGCGTTAAGTTCCGCCACTCAGTACGCAATGCCTCAATTCGGCGGAGAGTGGGGAACAGAAATCTTAAAAGAGAAAGGAGTGTCTTAACACTAGTTTCTCTAGTTTCCCTCTACCTACGGGATACAGCGTGAAGCTAAAAAAAATCCATACTACCAACTAAATAAGAACCATTACCGTCATGGCACAATGAGATACCATCTGATTGTAAACACGTTTGGTTATGAATTCGATTGCCACTAGGATAATGAATATATTTAAAATTGTTTTTATTTTATCGCTCTTGTAAGATAAAGCGGCGTTGAGTTCCACCATTCAAAGTACAATGTCTCAATTTTGGGCAAAAAGTGGATAGCGGAATATTGTCACACCAGGTTTCCTCTCACTTTTCTATACGGGAAGAAGTATAAAGCTTAAAAAACTTATTTTTTATTTACTTTGCATTGAATGTGTAATAACCGGTATTTCTCTAAGTCAAATTATAATATTGTGTGTAAATAGTTAAGACGTCATATCGCATTAGCATATGAGTACGTACGTAATTTGTATGCTTTATGCACAACGGATACAAGGTGTATTCCTTCGCGTAAACATGTATATTAATGGGAAAGCGGTTTTTGATTGAAATCATCAATATAATATGTATATCAAGCTCTTCCGTTACTAATTGATTGAAGCAGACAACATATAACTGGCCTTAGAAATTTGGCAAATAAGGAAATGTAGAGAAGGAAGAATTACCGAAATACCAACGAGAACGAAAAAAGAGGGATTTTTCGTTTTACAGTCGAAATTACTGTAGTTTAAACTATGGGTTAAGAAAGCAATGGCTAGATGTCGTGAATCAGGACATGAAAGCCAATGGACTAACCACTCGAGACGTTGAGGATCGTACAAAGTGGTGTAGATTGAGTAGGAAGGCACACCCTGGCTAGCCAGGATCAATGCCAAGATGAAGAAGAAGAACATGGGTTAAGTATCTGTAGATTAGATATACATATAGAGTTATTGCATTATTAATAATATAATAAAGAAATTTTATAACATCCTTCAAATTAAAATTTAAAATGCTACAAAATTAAATACTAAATTCATTCACTTTAGGACTACCGTAGGCAAATAATTAAACGAAAAGGATCTAAGAGAAAGCTTACAAATGAATTTCACAAGTAGGATAATTAAAATTTTAACATAAAAACCGGCTTCATATCAAATGCACTAAAACTACATAATAACGAATAGTCCAAAACCACTCGTCAGATCTTAATAAAATTTAAATGCGACCATAATCAGAAGCACTAGCTGTCTTATAAAAAAAGAATCATCAAAGTTGGTTCACCCAGTAAAAAATTATGTGGTACCATACAAACCATAGAAATACAGGCGAATTGAGAATCTCCACCATTTTGAAATGGGTTGGTGAATATGGTGGTAACATTCCCTGAAAATTAGTTCTCATAATATTATAAGCACATCATATATAACTCAGAGATAACTAACCCGTGCACATGTTGGTTAGAATATAGTAGAATGTTTGCTTTATAATTTTCCTAGCGTGAAAACCCGTCTATTTTAGTATAAGATAATTTATTCATGGCCTCGAATCACTGTCGTGTTATCCTGTATATACACAATACGCACCTCGTCACTTCAATAAATACTTTTAACACGTCTGTTGAAATTGATCATTATCACTATACTGATACGTTCTTATTTGATATGGGAAACTTTAAATGTATTTAAATCATATATGTTTATTTAAACGTAAGTATTGAGAACATTAGATCAAAATAGGTTTTACTAAACTATAGAAAATATGAAACTCATGAAAACAAAAACACTTTAAAAAATAAAAAAACGCACCTTCACGCTTTTTTCTGCATAGAAATATGTAGTCAGAGAGAACTCGGATTCAAGACACAAGGCAAAGCGCGGCGTTGAGTTCCGCCACTCAACACGCAATGCCTCAATTTGGCAAAGTGGGGAACGGAAATGTTCAAAGAGAATGGAATGTCTTAACACTAAGTTCTCTGGTTCCCTCTGTCTACCCCGCTATATGCGGGATACAGCGTGAAGCTAAAAAAAAAACAATAGACTGGGCACATGTATAAATTTTTAATCAAATCGGACAGAAAAATTGGTTCGAAAATAGCTTTATGTTATATATATTTTACCATTTGCATCTTCAATTTTATGCGCAAGAGAACACTGTTTTTCTCACCTTTTTTTAATAAAATAGAAGATAAATACAAATCATTTATTTTTAGTTACTTATAAACAACCGTGTGACTGTAAACGCGATAGATTGAGGGTTCGATTCCCCCTCTAGGAAATGGAATTTTTAATTTCCTGGGTCTGGTAACAAGGCAAAGCGCGGCGTTAAGTTCCGTCACTCAGCACGCAATGCCTCAATTTGGCCTCAAGTGGGGAACGGAGTGTCTTAACAATAGGTTCCCTCTGCCTACCCTGCTATATATGCGGGATACAGCGTGAAGCTATGTATTTAATATACACTTTTCTAAGGTACCTATTACATTAACAAAGTTTCACCATAAAGCGCCATAGTCATTCACAGACGAGCGAGTAGCATGCTACAAAGGCCCATCTTATATCCAAGCAACCGGGAGTAATGTGATTAGTACGCTGAGAGTGCAACATTTATGCTATGTGTTTAACTATAACTAATATACTTATTTTTATTTATCCATTGAATGAATTAAAAATGTAGTGATACGACATCATCACATGCAAAATTAGTTAGGGTCTTAGTAATAACGACAAAAATCTATAATTTTATAAAAAATATAATAGTAAGTAAAATGTACAAACCCTTATATAATTGATAAAATATTAATATTGTAGAGACATTACATTGGGTGGCGGAACTCAACGCCGATATTTACCTTACCAGGCCGAGGAATCGGAATCGAATGTCTATTATGGTATTTTATATAAAAACTTGATACGTGCATATAGTAAGAGAAGAGAACATAAAGAAACTCCATAGCACTCCATGGAGTCACCGTGTGGTTGCCGTCGCGTTGCAGACAGAGGAGTTTGGAGAGTATCTGGGATTTACGGCCCAATTGTAGATTTAAGAGGCCCCTTTGAAATGCGCACTAACTTTTTATGTCGCGCAATTTTCTGTCTTAGAATGTAATTTTATCCTATTAAAAATTATAATATACAACATATTTACCTACTTACTTAGTTTCACGTTTTATCCCTAGCGGGGTATTTAGAAAGAATGGGGCGCTAAACGCTACAGTCCTTGAATATCTCTTTCGCCTCATTCACAATCATTGACCTCTTCATGCACGCCCTCCGGTGGGTCCTCATGCTTTTTACGTAACCTTTCCCAGTATCATTGATACTGTGTTCTCGAAGGTCAACCGAGGTCTCCCCTTACCTCTCTTGAAAATTATTTTTTTGTGTATTTACATAGCGCTTACTTCTTTTTTACAAAAAAAAAACCATTTTGGTCTGAATAAAAGTAACTGCGGTATTTTAAAAAAAACATTTTCTAACAAAACATTATATGAAATACAAGCATATTCGATATACAAGAGCACGTTACAAGTTAATGAATATAATTAATTATATGTTCATTAATCATTACTTGTTGAGTTGAAACATCCAAGTTACGCAGTACGCGTCAGACTATGTAATAAGATTTTAAAGTAACATATACGGGTAGATACTTAATACTATAGGTATATTACAAAAATTATAATGATACATTTCAAGAATTAAAGAATTGAATTAACCGGTTTTTTTTTCCTTATGTAGATCCTATGAAGTTTTACATTTCTAAAACGTCTAACGTTCATCTTTCGGTTTGATGGGTAGGCATGAAGGTATATGAATACACTTTTCTATAGAAAAGTGAATGTAACATATTAAATCAATTAAAAATAATAATATATGTACATAAGTTACCTTCCTCGGTGAGACCTCGGTTGACCTTCGAGAACACAGTATCAATGATACTGGAAGGTCACGTAAGAAGCATGAGGACCCCCCGGAGGGCATGTATGAAGAGGTTAATGACTGTGGACGAGGCGAAAGAGGTATGCAGGGACCGTAGCATTTGGCGCTCCGTTCTCTTTGACTACCCCGCTAGGGATAAAGCGTGAAGTTAGGTAGGTAGGTATGTCTATTCAATATTCAATTTTTATTAAATATTAATAGGCACTGTTTTTTTAATATTTATAAGGTGAAGTTAATAAAATAAAAAAAATCAACCTTAATAATTTACACATAAAACTTAAGTTTCAAAATGTCTTGAATAACATACATTATCAATTTATCATGTTATTCACGCCTGGTACGTGTCTATTGTACTCATTATTTTAGCTTAGCTAAGGCAGTAATTAAATTTGCACCACCTGGTGAAGTAATGGAATATTAATATTAATAACTTTTCAAATTAAAACTCAGCACAATGTGGAGATGAATGCTTGTCAAGGCAAAAAAGTGAGCGCTCTATGTAAGCTAGTGTCCTCGTTGACGCGTTAACAACGCGTTGCCTAGCAATATGTCACTTTATATAAACATGGATGTCAAAACGTGTAACATTTATTTATTTCATTTAATATATATTTGCATTATTTTAAAAAAAATGTTGTCATTCTGCGCTCTTTCGCTATAACTATAAGTATGTCAACTTTCATGCTCTTCCGCCCGCGTAATTTTCGTAAAAAGATGTATAAAGTTTTTGCTTCACCTATTAATATATAGATACCTTCGGTACGGTACGTTATACAAAGCCGAGTTTCACGTTTAAACAGCATAAGTTAATATGATTAAACACATCACAAAATTGCGACTCGGCGCACGTACGGCGTCAGTCTTGTGTTCCAAATGATATTTATGATGAGACTGACAGAAACGCTTACACCAACGTCAAGATCATATTTTTAATTTATCGTTTATATATATTTTATGTAAACTGAATTAGATGTATGAGAGGTTGTTGTGTTGAAATGGGACGGCATCAGACTGTAAATGCGATTGGTTGTGGATTCGATTCCCACTCGAAGGTATGATTAAATTTTCATTTTCCCGCCCTGGTGAGACAAAGTGCGGCGTTGAGATTCGTTATTTCCCACAAAATGTCTCGAATGCGGGCAGAAAGTGATGCACGGAGATCTCGATGTAGATAGATTTTAATTAAAGAAAAAGATTTTAAATAAAATGCACTAAAAAGTTAAAACTATAACGAAAGTCTAAAAGTATTCATCAGATCCTAACTAAATTTGCAAGAAACATCTGAAATACTAGCTATCATACAAAAAGCATCATCAAAACTAGTTTCCCAGTAAAAAGTTATGCGGTAACACACAAGAAAATACTCTTCTCTTTGAAGTCAGTTAAAAAAAATGACAAAAGATGAGCTAATTAGTTTCAATTCAAAATATATTTACTTTATTCAAACAGACTTTTGCAAGCACTTTTGAGTCGTCGAATGAACATAAAGCTACCACCGACTCGGAAGGTAGTTATGCTGAGAAAAGCCGGCAAGAATCTCTTCAGGTACTTTTTTCAAATATAAAATTATAATTTTAATATTTGCTGCAATCCTGCATAAAATTCGAATAAACTTAATTCCATACTTTTATGCACTTCAAATATTTTTGGAAAGAGTAGATATGCAATTACTTTGAATTACTGTAACAAAAGTGTTCCAGGTAAATAGTTAAAAAAAAACTATTATATACAAATATTCTTACAAGTGTAAATTGAAGTTACTAACGAGCTCTATTAAACAGCACATATGTGTTGTTTGATAGAGCCCGTTTACTGTACCGTAGAGTACTTTAGTATTTAGTATATATACTAAGTACTAAAGTATCCTAAGGATGATAGCTTATTTCTTAAATCATTTTAAATGGACCTAACATATATGTAAAACGCACAGTTTTTGGAGCTTCACGCTTTTTCCTTCATATCCTGCATAAGACCTAGTGGGGAACGGATTTGTTGAAAGAGAACAGAATGTTATAACACTAGGTTCTCAGGTTCCCTCTGCCTACCCTGCTATATGCGGGATACAGCGTGAAGTTAAAAAAAAAACCTAGTGTGACTACACTCCGTTCACCGCGTCTTGCCCGAATTCGAAATATTGCATATTGAGTTGCGGAATTCAACGCCGCACTTTGCCTTTCCAGGGCACATTTTAGTTCTAAATTTGTTCAACTTAATTCTCAGTTATATTTTTTGCAAAATAGTTTTGTAGAATATTATTACGTGGCGATGCTATTGAGTCAATAGATTCTCTTCAAAAATAAATCTGCTAACAATTTACAGCACTGGAACTCGGAACTCCCTGCGGGAAGTTTTTAATACAGCCGATGGCGACTGTTGCATTTCAATATAAATATCTTCATAATTTAGTTATTTTTTCTATGTAAGAAAAATATACAACAGCATATATAGTAAAAGGAACTGTAATTATTTAAATTGATGAACCATATATAATAAATCGGTATATGCTTTTCCCATTTTCATGTTAAAAAGTTAAGGCCAATAATATAATATGACGTAATGGTCATAATAACCTATAATTAATTTCAGATAAGATCAATGCTTTAATAATGTATCGTCTAAGTGAAATAGTTTATTAAAGAAAGCATAGACGCCTATCGTGGTGACGACAGGTTGTGGGTTCAATTCCCACTCCAAGAAATGTAAAAGTTAAGTATTTTCATTTCCTGGGTTTGGTTTCAAAGCAAAGAGCGGCATTGAGTTCCGCCACTCAACACGCTATGCCTCAATTCGGCGGAAAGTGGGGAACGGAGTGTCTTAACACTAGGTTCTAAGGTTCCCTCTGCCTATCCTGCTATATGCGGGATACAGCATGAAGCTAAAAAAAATCATTTTATTTTCAAACAGTATTAAAATAACTATTGTTTTTTAAATATTATAAAGATTATCTTGAAAAGAAAAACACAGATTCAAAAAGAACTTTCATACCCGACGATAACTTATCTAAAAATTTGCTATGAAAACTATTGATATAAATAACTTATTGTTTTAACTAATTAATTGAAAAATTGGAAAAACATTATCAAATCAAAAGATTAGTTTTTTTATGATATATACTGAGATCATTTTGGCGCAGTGGGACATCGTATTATTATAAGCGCGAAGGTTGTGAATTCGATGATTGCCAAAATGCGGCGTTGAGCCCCGCCGTTGAAAACATAATATCTAAAATTTAGGCAGAAAGTAGAGAACTACAGAAGCCTAAAATTCTGTATGCTGAAGAAAAGAATCCAGCTTAAAGAAATATATAAATAGTGTCACATAAACAACAAACATCCATACTAAAACTACCTGCTACCTATATAGTATAGATATAGTCATCTCAGTGACATAAATTTACGCCGTTTTTACAGCTCGTATAATTTCCTAAATGGGAACATAAAACCGAGTGTTCATGTCCGCTCCAGATATTCTTACCTTTCTAAATAACTCTCGAGCAATAATCAACATGCTTTAATATCCCACATTTTTATATTGATTATCATTTTTTTTTAAATTTTCCATTTTACTTATTTATTTTTTTTCTTTGATCTAGAAAAAGGGTCTTTTTAATAATAAATAACTTGTTAATTTTATTTTCTGCTAGATTGCTTCAAACGAAAGGGTTTAACTTATTAGCTTACTTTGAAGTTTCTTGGCGTTATTAGATCGCTTATTCGTAGTGCTTTGTTATTTGAACCTCTATTATTATGCTTATGTACTGTAAACAAAGTAGGATTTCTATTGCTCCTTTTAGATGTAAAATACCTAATTCTACCTTAATTAATATTATTAGATTATGATGATATATTATATTTCTTTTTATCAAAAAAAATTAAAAAAATAACCATATGAAATATTTCATATATACACTTCAGAACTTCAAATTTATTCGCATACGCATGAAATTCTTATTTTTGAGTTTTGAATTCTTTCTTATAATATTCATATTATTTTTTCAAATGCTCCTGAAATAAAGAATTAATGTACTTGTATAGTGAATAAATTCGACACTTAGAAAAACAAATTATTCGATGCGTATACATTGTGCGTATAGAGAAGTATATTAGTAATTAAGTAAGCAAACTATAATAACATGAAGTATCTATTCCATTTCAACGCTGTATAAACGACAGACGGACACAAAGAAACGTAGTTAGTCTGATTGCGTCCTGTTTCGCATAACGAGGTCTCCCGCACTCAAAAACTGAAGAGCACTCGTCATCGTACGACCCAGAGAGCAGAATTAATAAGATTATCGTGCAAGCCCTCGGATGAAAATAAAACTAGTTGACTGTCTGTGGACTTTATTGAATGCTATCGATTTGATGGATGATGCAAGCTAAATACTGTTACACAGAGTAACGTGGATATTGATGATAGTTAGGAATATTAAAATGAAATGAAATGAATGAAATGTTGAAAGAGAATGGAGTGTCTTAACAATAGGTTCTCTGGTTCCCTCTGCCTACCCCGCTATATGCGGGATACAGCGTGAAGTTAAAAAAAATATTCATATATTTATACAATATGTTTTTGATGAATTTAAAGGATAAGAAGGTATAGCTTAGCGGTCAGAACGCTTGGATGATTTCCAGGAGGCGAAGGTTCGAATCTCGCTGTGTTCAAGAAATTGTATTCGTTATCTAAAAATATACATATGTAAATACAAATATAACAATTACTATTTTATATTTTTTTCTCAGAAAATAAGCTTTTTCATTGTTTATTTATATAACTAGTATCAAGGTTAATATCTTTAATGTTATAGTACTAACTTTCGATACAGCACAGTTTAGGAAATAGTGCAAAAAATCTTAACGCAGAAATCGAACTTGCTCTTATCAAGCTTTGTAGTGTACTTTTGTATTTACGAATGACATAATGAAAATAGTAAATTTACATTACAAACGTTCTAACATAGATAACATAGATATAAAAATCAAATAAACCTTTTGCGTAAGAGACTACAATCTACAAGCAAAGATATCTAATGTTTATTTTCAGATAATAGTTACGAAGTGTAAATTAATTCTAGTACATATTCAAATATTTTTCTTTTGAACACTCGTGTACTGAACGGGAAGAACGTCACGAACGTCACGAAGTGTGTCGTTATCCATCTCACATATAAAAGCAGTATGTTTTTTGTTTTCGATTATGAGGTTACTGCTCATTGGTTTTTACAGCGATATAGGCGGAGATAGGAAAAAGGGCACTTCGTCGATGCGAAATTGCAAAACTACATGTTTGTAAGACAAAGAGTTTGTTTAATAAGAGGGATTCTTTGGTCACAGTGACGTCCTCTATGGGACTCGCACTCTGGCTTGCAGTTTTGCAGTTGCCCAGCAAAAGAAGAAAAAAATAATGAGAGGAAATCTGGTGCTAAAACCCTCCGTTCTCTATATTCCATCATTCTATTATTCTCACTTTATGGACACTTCGTATATTAACGCGAAACCTAACGTATATATTCCGCCATGTATATGGTAGTGCATATTTCGCCATCACTTTGGAAAAACAACATAAACTTAAAAAGAACTGACTACTGACTAGTAATGCTAAACTTAAAATATATTTTATACATAATATCATTGTGGCTGAGTTGGGATGTGTCAGTGTTTATGCGTCGGTTTTAAAACTAAATCCTACTGGAGTAAAGTTTGTATTTATGAGATGGGCGTTTCCTCGTTCTGGTTAGACCAAGTGTAGCATGCGTTCTTCGTGGGTTAGAAATGTTTTGAAAATGAGTATCAAAAAAAATACAGATGTATTTTTTGCTTCTGTCGTTAAAAGGATATTTAAATGTGCAATGTAAAATTATAGGATGCAAGGATTTAATCACCTACTTATACGAAATCAACCTGATTACGAAAGGAAAAGAATATTTTACGGATCGATTTATATCTAAACAGCAGGGCTATTCAAAAACGGTAAACAAGTATAACAAACTAGAAGAAGAAAATCAGGAATAGGGCAGAATGGAAAAATATTCTGGACCAGGCCAAGGCCCATTCGCGGCTTAAAGCTTATTTTAGAATAATAAATAAGATAAAATGTTATATTGTACTTTATAAAAAGTTAATAAATATTTTGAAATATTTTCAACATTAAAATCGACAGTTATCTGTCTAAATAGAACTTACGATAATTAGCAAAGAGTTTTGTGTCAGTTTATTGACAGGATTAAATTTGTCATCTGAATAAACATTCTAAAGTTTATTTAATGGGTAGCTTTAAAGTTTTGTTTAAGTAGTTAATTAGCTTTGCTTGTAATTTTTGTATTTTATTTCAAAGCTAAAGAACTTCTAATTAAATATCATCCAATTTTGTTAGTTTTGCAAGAAATATAAATCTTATATACATATTTAAAAAAGGCGTTTTGTGAATCGATCAAAAGCTAAGATTTAACTTTCGTGATCTATTTCAATAACTTTTAATAGAGAGAAATTATAATCTCAAATTCTTTTTACGTTCTATAGTATCACCATTAAGCCACATCAAAGCCACGTCTGATGTAATTGAACTAGACGTCTTGACGTCCAACAAAATCCGCGATTTATATCCATCTGCGAAGAACAAAGGCATTACGATGGAGATAAGAGATCTTATCTGCTTAGCACAGCATCAGCATCATAGCCGCGAACATCAAAAACCCTTTTCAAATAAATAATGATGTAATGTTGAGAAAATATTACAGTTTGAGTCTAAGTAGCCGATTAAGCGTATAAGGGCGCTTCGGGAAATTCGACAACTTTGAAAAACCGCTTTAAGTTCAGACTTGAACTAATTACAAGACCCATCTGATGGATCTGCTCTAACTTATTTGTTTTATGTAGCTTTAATTAATATTAAAACTTCAGAAAACGTTAAATTTTATTTACCTACGCCTTAAAGATTTAATAGACCTTTAATGAAAATTTGCAAATGATTATTATTAAGACAAAGTATTATTATAGTTAGTACTCGTATACTCTAACTTATTACAAAAACTAGTGTCCCCATTGACGCGTTAATAACGCGTCCTAGCAACGTATGTATATGTCACTTTATATAAACATGGATGTCAAACCATGGTAACATTTATTTTATTAAAATTATATATTTTAAAAGTATATTATCATTATGGACTCCTTCGCTATATAAACTATGAGTGCCAAGTTTCATGTTCCTCCGTCCGCGTAATTTTCGTAAAACCCCTCCAAAGTTTTTGCTTCACGTATTAATATATAGATGATGTGGCGATTGCTTTATTTCCTAAGATAGCTTCAATTCTCGCTGATAGGACACTAATAGGCACAGTGGGTCAATTTATTTCTGCGACAATTCTTATACGTATATGATACATTTCAATTACCTACCTATCAACAACGCCTGTCGTGGCGCAAAGGCACAAGCGTGCGACTGTAAACGCGACAGGTTGTGGGTTCGATTCCCAGTCCAGGAAATGTAATTCATTTCCTGGGTTTTGGTAGTTTTGGCAGCACGCAATACCTCAGCGGCCTTATACCTTCCAATACCTTACAATACCTTTTGCGGGAAGTGGGTAACGAAGTGTCTTAACACTATTTTCCCTCTACCTACCCCGCTATATGCGGGATACAGCGTGAAGTTATGTATGTATGTACTATATTTTATTCAACAGTGACCATCGTGTATGAGGTTGTTGTTGGTACCGAGTGTACAATCCCCTAAAAGGTCAACACCGCATCACAAAATCCTATTTACATATTATCTCCTATGATGGGTCACTGTGACCCTTTTGATTATGTATACAACCTGCTTCGTTTGCTTTCTAAATAAAAAAAAATCTAGATTATTTGATGCCTAAATGTATTTATTTTCGTAAAAAAATTTTCACGCCAGTATTTGCATACATTTGAATATTTTAATCCTCCGAGCCCTATTTAAATGCTAATTATTTTTTTTATAAAAATGTCAAAATTTAACTAGTAAGTAATTTGTGAGAGTTACCGTCAACTTAGTCTGGGGAATTTATTTTGATTTCTCTCTAGTGTTCGCCCTGTTTTTATGATTATATTGTGTATGTTAATATCACCGGTGTATATACCTTTTTTAGAATTAGTTCGCTTTTTCCCCAAGGTAAGTAAAGAAAAGTATATTAGAACATACATATATTATGTAAGTTTTTTTTGTATTTTCTTCTTTTATTTACAGTAAAATTATATTTTGCACACATTTAAATTGTATAATATCATAGTTACGTATGTATCCTTTTTATATTCATATTTACTTAACACCACAGATCACACCTCTTATTTTAGCTTCACTCGGTATCCCGCATACATATATATATACATAGCAGCAGAGTTACCGCATAGATACATAGCAGCAGAGGGAACCTGAGAACCCAGTTTTAAGACACTACGCTCTCTTAAGATTTCCATTCCCTATAATTTATTTTATAATCAAATAAATATATTAAACAAAAAGCAAAAGTTACAAAATTTGTTATTAAGGTTACTATCATTGTGTGGATACTCATATAATATATCGGTATTTAATTTTACATTATCTTAAACGAACTAAATACAAAATTTTACATAATTCATAACTTCTTCACCCGTTAACCTTTTAATGAACATTGTTAAAAAATATCATATACTCGTATATTTCAAATGCTTTCTTTCCTTGAATAGATAATTTTTAATATTGCAATATCATGACGCATGTAGAATGACAAGAACGTTATCTCTATCACTAATTTATTAAAAAAGTATACGTATGGGAATACTGTACGTTTGTGTTTTATAAAAGAAATAAAAAAATTAGGTCAACCATGGCATAAAGGCACAATCGTATGACGTTGAACGCGACTGGTTGTGGATTTGAATCTCCAGGAAATGATTTTTTTTTAACTTTACGCTGTATCCCGCATACAGCGGGGTAGGCAGAGGGAACCAGAGAACCTAGTGTAAAGACACTCGATTCTCTTTCAACATTTTCGTTCCCCACTTTCCGCCAAATTGAGACATTGCGTGTTGAGTGGTGGAACTCAACGCCGCGCTTTGCCTTGTTGCCAAACCCAAGAAATAAAAATACTAAATTTTACATTTCCTAGAGTGGGAATCGAACCCACAACCTGTCGCGTTTACAGTCGCACTCTTGTGTCTCTTGTGCGCCACGACAGGCGCTGAAAATAAAAATATGATATGTCTGTAATATTTAATGTATAATATTTTCATTTTTTCGCTATGGCAAAAAGGGAGAGAGAAAGCGTTCGCTGAGTTCCGCCACTCAGCACGCCATGCCTCTATATGGCAGAAAGTGGGGAGTGGAAATCTTAAGAGAACGGAATAACACTTAGGTTCCCTCTGCCTATTCTCCTATTTGCAGGTCACAACGTAAAACTACAAAAAAGTCTATTTATATTTGGTATATAGTTAGATTTTTTTTTGTTTTGCCTTGAGGTTGTGAAAATATATTTTATGACAGTTATAAAAATCTCAAGTCTCATATGACTTTTTGTTTGTGTTGTTTCGAGTATATTCAGTGTTTTCTAACGACGAATTCGCCTGATTCAACTGAATTAATTTTAATCAGATGAGTAATTAAGTTGATATCATCAAGGAGTAGTAGCAATAAGCACTTATTGCTTAAACAATAAGCACGGTAGGTTGAGGGTTCGATCTTCATACGGGGGAATGATGATATTTAAATTAGTTTTATTTTAACCACTTTGAAAAGACAAAGTGTTGCATTGATTTCTCGAGTATGGGAGAAAAGTGGAGAACGGAGTGTTTTGACACTAGGCTTTCTATGCCTACCTTCTATTCGATTACTAATAATAAGTAAAAAAAAAATATTAATAAAGTATACATTTTTTCATATCTTATCTCACGGACATCGTTGTAGAGCTTTTGATGCGTGTCAAGCTATACGTGATTGAAATCAGTCAATGATTATATTTATAATATGAGTACAATCACGTGGTTTTTAGATGAGATAAATCATACAGTTCGAGTCATATAAAAATATTGCATAAATAATTATAATTATTATTAACTTTTTATGTTTAATACTACGTTTGTATTAAATAACTCATTTATTAAAATGGAACATAGTTTAGTTATTTATTTAAAGTTGAAAACAAAATATGTCTTAATTCCCCTAGTTATTCTATTTATGGGGTTCAACTTTAACTAACGTATCGTGGCGCACAAGGGTGCGCCTGTAAACGCGACGGGTTGTGGGTTCGATTCCCACTGCAGAAAATGTAAAAGTATTTTCATTTCCTGGGTTTGGTAGCAAGGCAAAGCGCGGCGTTGAGTTCCGCCACTCAGCACACAATGCCTCAATTCGGCGGAAAGTGGGGAACGGAGTATTAAGACACTAGGTCTCGAGTTCCCTCTGCCTACCCTTCTATATGTGAGATACAGTGTGAAGCTAAAAAAACTTCAACTCAGGGAATATCGATAATTATAATGAAAATAATTGCCTTTTATTTTTACTATAAATGTAAATATTTCTCTGATTATAAAAATATATATTTGTGTGTAAATAAAAACTGAGAGAAATGGTAACGTAAGGCTTGAAATAGTGAATATTTGGTCATAAAATTCTAAAGAGAAACGCTATGGAATATGATACTACGGTTTCCTCAAATTCACGAAACAAACTCTGTAACGTACAAATGTCCTCACAAAATCGTCAGTTTATACGCATATAAGTAAGAATATATTTTCTTTTACTCAGAATTCATTATGTAGAGATGAAAAGAATGTGTGACATATTACTTTATTATATTACTATAATTATTAGTAGTACTATAAGTACGAATTCCAATGTTAAGCTTTATTATTGCCTTTTATTTATTTATTTATTAATTTATTATATGATGAAGGCATCGGGTGATTTTTTTAGCTACACGCTGTATTCCGCGCGTGACAGGATAGGCAGAGAGAACCTGAGAACCTAGTATTAAGATACTGCTATTCTCTTTCTGATATTCGCTTTTAACATTTCCGTTCCCTATTTTCCGCTCAACTGAGCCAGCTCATTAGAAAATACTAAATATTAATTCATTTTGTGGCGTAAGAATCAAACCGAAAACCTGTCGCGTTTACAATTGAAATATAATATGATAATTATTCATGAAAACTTAATCAAATAGCACGGTTCCACAAACTAGTAGTATCTAACAATGCGGCTAAGTTAATACCAAGTATTGATTTACCGGCGCGACTAAAATAAAGCGGTCCCGTCCCGTATCCCGGTACATAATTGATATCACGCTCCGCACCAACTCATCATTTATTTAGCTTGCCCCACTTCGAGAGAATTTTTGTATATAAGTTTATTGTTCGCTTTGTTAGAACTTGAATTATTTGTTAAGAACGTGTAAGTAAAGTTGCTTTCGTAATAGCGCTATTGCGTGTCCTTTAAAACGATTTTTCTTGAGACGAAAAATTTTAATCGTATACTAAAAAAAAAATCTTAAAATTTTACCTTATCTAGATATTGTCTAATACTATTGTAAATATTTCAATATAGTTTTAATTATAATAAAAGTTAAGGATTATTTGGCAAATTTATCCTTATTGTTTGTACTAAATAGTCTATTTTTTTTACTTATTTAAACGTCATATATAAAACTTAAAAAAAGAAACTTGTTTTTTTTTAACTTTAACATTATTGCAAGGTAGATTAGAGAACGTATAACATAACTTCCATTTTAATAATTCTGCATTCATTCAAACCAAAACGATTTGTCCTATACACATATTGGGACAAAAGCACTAGCGGAATGTATGGTCAATACTAGAATTTATATGACGAATACAACGTTTGCTTAAACCTGGATTCCAGCACACAACCTCCAGCACACTATGAAATATCTATCGAATGGAATTTCTCATAGCATATTTAGGTCAATTTTCTTTTTCTTTAGCTTCACGCTGTATCCCGCATACAGCAGCGTAGGCAGAGGGAACCAAATGTCCTAGAGTTAAGACACTCCGTTCTCTTTTAACATTTCCATTCCTCACTTTTGTTTAGCTTCACGCTGTATCCCGCATATAGCATGGTAGGCAGAGGGAACCTGAGAACGTAATGTTAAGACACTCCGTTCTCTTTCAACAATTCCGTTCCGCACTTTCCACCGGATTGAGCCACTGCATCCCCACTTTTTTTTTATTTTCACATATTTTTCGTATATTCATATGGACAAAGAAAATCAATTGATAATTCATCCGGTTCCCTTTTGAAAAAATATATTGCGTCATAAATGGCGAAATTTAACTCCACACTAACTAATTCATAGCAAAAAACAAAGATATATTCATTATATAAACACTTTTTTGCGATACAGTGACAGCGATCACAACGAAAGCGATATGTATATTTTTCTTTCATTTATTATATAATAATAACTTTTTTATTTAATACAGAAGTGTGCAGATTTCTTTCATATCTTGTTTTCATTGCATAAAAGCATGACCTTCTACCAATTCTTTCAGTATGAAATATAATTAAATTTAAAAAATAATATTACATAATATGTCACACATATTTAGCGTGATATAAAACGGAAGCGTAATCAAACATGGACGCGCCAATCGCGATTTAAATAAATTCGGCATTCAATTTAAATAAAATAACCTCTGATTTGATTTATAATGTACTGATAAATTTGTAGTTTAGTATTCAAAGCTTGAACTATTGATTGTAATCGCAGTTCGAAGTAGCCAATATGTTTAATGTACCTGTTAAATTGACTGTTTTTATGTTCACGCATTTTGTGAGGCAAGAAAAGAGAAATTAATGGCTTATTACCATTTTTAGCCCTTTCAAACATACTAAAATATATCCTCGAAAAGAAGGAAAATCTATAGTGTATATAAATAAAAAACCTAAGCGAAATTAGATAGCATTCTTTTAACACATTCTAACTGAGCCTGAGAAATATGAATATTTTAAATGAAAATAATTTACCTTACAATTAAAGTAAACCTGTAGCCAATATTTGCTAGATAACGAAGGAGGCTTTGGAGACCGAGGGTTTACAATACCACCGGTCGGACAACCGTCTGAAGAGGCAACACAGCCTTGGAGTCCAAATCACAAAATCAGCGGGATACCACTGCCACTATTTTTCCAAGAGAGGCAGAGCATGCAAGAGTCATCTTCTACAGACGCAACTCTGATGCTGACCACAATCCTTAGACATAAAAGACCGACTAGAGAAAGAGAGAGAGAGAGTAATTCACACATATATATTTTAGCTTGATGTTTTATACCGCACATAGCAGGAATCTCAATACTTAGTGTTAAGACACTCTACCATTCTATAATATCTCAGTTCCCCATTTTCCGCCGAACTGAGACAACTCATTATCATTGTTTCCATATGAGTTCCAAATAACGAGACTACGTTGTTAATATAAATAATTTACGTAACGAAAATGACTAAAATTCCAGTTATATTTATATATAAATTCATTCCACCGAGTGAATTCCTTTATCGCATTTCCCCTGATCTATCTCTGGTATCAATTTCAATTTACACAAACTCTTCAAATATTTTTTAAGCCTATATTCAGGTGTATAAATGAATTTTTGTTATGAAAATTGAGATAGAATTTATGTTTTTATATTTTTTTATCATAATTTATAAGATTAGAAAGGTGTAAATTACAGTAGGTAATAGTTTTATTATTACTCTATCATGCAAAAACTACGAAGTAAAAGGATTTAGATAAAATAGAAAACATGTGGAATTCGGTATATAACGATAAGTATTGAGTATACAAATTATTTCTTACGGTTTTTCTTAGATCAAACGTTAAATTAATCTTAAATATGAGGCAAATGATAAAAAAACAAGATGTCAAATGTAATATCTGTTCTGAGTGAGGATTACAAGTCAACTAACTTGCTTAGGAATCAATATTGTTACCCATAAAACTATAAAAGTTAATCAATTTGCAATAAAACATACGTTACTATTTTTTTTAATTTCACGCTGTATCCCACACGTAACAGTAGATAGAGGGAACCAGAGAACCTAGTGTTAAGACACTCCGTTCTCTTATTTAACGTTTCCGTTCTCTTATTTAACGTTTCCGTTCCCCATTTTCCGCCTCAAGCGTTGCGTGTTGAATGGCAAAACTCAACACCGCGCTATGCCTTACTTCCAGAGTGAGGAAATTAAAATACTAAATGTTATTTAATATTTTCATTTCCAGGCGTGGGAATCGAACCCACAATCTATCGCGCTTACAGTCATACACTTGTGTTTCTGCGCCACGACAGGTCTCAAATTTACTAATATAATTTATAAAATTATTTTAGTAACACATGTTTTCAAATTACCAACGCAAAAAATAAGCTTATCTCATAAAAAATTAACTCCACCCGCTGTCTAAGGTTAGGCTTTGTTTACATTTCACTTCTTCATGTGTTTCCCGTATTATTTATGTAGGTTGCGAGGGAGTCGTTAAAACAGACTCATCTTTCAGCTCGCCGACACGAGCGGGAAACTTTACATATTCTAATATTACACTGTTAGGTGCTCGCTGTAGTATAAAATATATTTAAAAAAAAGTAACTTCATGAACAGCAGGGTAAAAAGAGAGAACCTAGTGTCCAGGCACTCTCTTCTTCCTTTTCTGGAAGAATACAAGACATTGCGTGTTGAGTGGCAGAACTCAACGAAGCACTTTGCCTTGTTACCAAACCCAGAAAATGAAAATACTAAGCTTTACATTTCCTGGAGTGGGTATCGAGCCCACAACCTGTCGCGTTTACAGTCGCACGCTTGTTCCTCTGCGCCACAACAGGGGAAATGAAAATAATTTAAATAAAATCATGTCCCCAATACATCTTGTTTTATATATATTATTTATTCTTTCTTACACGTATATGAGTACATGTACATTGCAGAATTTGCTTTAAGTTTGCCACGTAAAATAATATTTACAAAAGAAACTCAATCTGTTAGTAGATTGAAATAATTAAGATATTATCAAAAAAAGTAAATCGGCTTTAAATAAGATGTACAAAAACGTAAAATTATACTATAATAACTCATCAGGAATTAACTAAACTTAAATGCTATTATTATACGAGGTGTGTTCAAAAAGTAAGGTGACTTTTCAAATTTGGCGGGCAACGTACTTTCGATTATCGATTTTTTTATTTTGTTATGTTGGTACACTCTTCCCGAACATCTGTACCAAGTTTCAAGTGTATAGCATTTTTTGTTTGGTTGGGAGAGGCGTAAAGGTTATAAGTGTTTTGCGTGCTCGGCGATTCCTTGCTATCGAAAAATATGGATTTGCATCAAATTTTGTGTAAAAAATAAAATAAAGTGCTCCGAAACACTTAAAATGTTGACAGTGGCATATGGTGAAACTGTTCTGAGTAAAAAAAATGTTTACAAGTGGTACAAACTCTTCCAAGATGGCCGGGAAGATGCCAATGACGAGCCTCGCTCTGGACGCCCAAGCACGTCAACAACTGATGGAAACGTTCAAGCAGTGAAGAAAATTGTTCTGGAAAATCGTCGAATCACTATCAGAGAAGTTGCTGAGGATGTTGGTATATCGCTTGGCTCGTGCCATGAAATTTTTTCTAACGTTTTGGGCATGAGACGTGTGTCAGCGAAGTTTGTTCCGAAATTGCTCATCATTCATCTTTGCTGGTGAGAGATTTTTTGGCCAAAAACAACACCACAATCATGCCTCAGCCACCATATTCGCCGGATTTGGCCCCATGTGACTTTTTCTTGTTCCCAAAACTAAAGAGACCTATGAAAGGACGGAGATTTGCAACGATTGAAGAGATAAAGACTGCATCGCTGGAAGAGCTCAAGGCTATACCGAAAAGTGCTTATGAGAAGTGCTTTGACGATTGGAAAAACCGTTGGCATAAGTGTATTGTATCTGAGGGGGATTACTTTGAAGGGGACAACATAAATATTGATAAATAAATAAATATTTTTTCTTAAAAATACAAAGTCACCTTACTTTTTGAACACACCTCGTATATTATGGTCCACATCAGAAGCAGCTAACTAACTATCATACAAAAAAAAATCGTCAAAATTGATTCACTCACTAAAAAGTAATACAGGAACACAAAAAATAACGCCTGTCGTGGCGCAAAGGCACAAGCGTGCGACTGTAAACGCGACAGGTTGTGGGTTCCATTCCCACTCCAGGAAATGTAAAATTTAGTATTTTCATTTCTTGGGTTTGGTAACAAGGCAAAGCGCGGCGTTGAGTTCCGCCACTCAACACGTAATGCCTCAATTCGGCGGAAAGTGGGGAACGGAAATATTGAGAGAGAATCGAGTGTTTTACACTAGGTTCTCTGATTCCCTCTGCCTACCCCGCTATATGCGCGATACAGCGTGAAGTTAAAAAAAAAAAACAAAAAAATACATTCAAATTGAGAATCGTCCCTTTTTGTGAAAGTCGATAAAAAAATATTATTAAATACCTTCTACTATCTTTATGAAATATTTACAAAAAGTGCAATTACAAGCGACTTTTCTGTTCTAGTGGAGGATAATCCTAACTAGTTTAAATATGAATTTTCAACACACGCGCTTCGCACGTATCTACTTTGACCTGTGGCGACCCATATCTTTAGTGTACCAAACATTTACATTAAACATTTTTATCTTTATGTGCTAATGATAACTAAATAATTTTACTATTTGGGTGTTCCAAATTTTTGTTTTAATCAATTATTATTCGAGTTCAAGGCTTGAATTATCAGTAAACTACATTGTAAATATAGTAAAGTAGCTATTATTCAAATTTATTCTATAAAATATTTATAATAATTTATAAGGCCATTGTGGCGCAGTGAGGCAGCGTCTGACTATAACCTTGATTGGCTGTGGGTTCGATTTTCGCTCAGGGGAATTAATATAATCAAAATTATTATAATTTTACTGCTCTGGCAAGACAAAGGCGTTGAGTTCCACCACTTAAATGCAACGTTTCGAACTCAGGCGGAAAGCGTCGGAGTTTTTTGACACTAAATTCTTTCCGATAGCAGGTAATGCTATGCGAAATAAAGCGTAAAACTGCTTTTTGTAGTAACTTATATACCACCGTGTCCAATTCATACAGACGTTTACTTTAACAAGGTAGTTGTGTGTTTAAATACTGTAAGTAAAGAATATTCTATACATACGAGACTTAGCTGTTTATCAGTTTGCAATGAACTGACAAATGACGAGACCATTCTCTCTGATTTGAAAGGTTTTATCAAATTTACTCACGTAATAATTAAGATTTTAACAAAAAAAGGAAAGTGACTTCAAATAAAACACACTCAACACTAAAATTGTTACGAATAACTCAAAAACTACTTGTCAGATCTTATATTAATTTACATGGGTCCACATTAAAAGCATTAGCTATCATATAAAAAAAGAATCATCTAAATAGGTTCACCCAGTAAAAACAAAGTCGAATTCAGAACCTTGTCCTTTTATTTTGAAATCATTTAAAAACTATGAAAAAAGATAAAATAAAATTAAATACATTATTCAATGTCAATAACAGACGAACTCATCCACTTGTCACTGGCACACCATTAGTGATTACTCATGAGTATGCGTATTATATTGGGCTGAACTACTTTAGCAAATGTAGATATAATCAACTAAAGTTAGGTTATTTTAGACAAGTTCTATCTATGAATTAATCATATTTTTGCGGTAATAATATAATCTAATTGGAAAAAAAAATGAACCAATAAGACAATTTTTATTTGCAAAATTAATTTAAAATTAGAATCAAACTTAAGTCTATATAATTATTGAACACAATATAATAATAAAAATAATTTACTTCTTATTAATATTTAAAAAAAACGCAATGTAAATCTTATTTCTTACCTAAATACACCTTAAGTAAAGAAAGCAAACAAAATCCCTTCACAAAACACAAACACTAAATATTACTTGTTCACTGACACTTTTAAAAGTATAAATATTTCAATTACCAAGTAATAACACGAAATTTTAATTCATATTTCCAATATTGTGATTACGCGGTAATCACGATTGGTTGAGGCGCGTGGCATACGTCCACTTTGTACCGATGGCGGAGGTAGACTGCGCCAAGGTGCGGGACGGAGCTGAGACCCGCAGCCGCCCGCCCTGGGGTGGATCAACACTACGCGTCATTGCTTCCCTGCTATCTTTATATTTCTATAGCGATTCAAATGCCGTAACAATGGGATAAGGATAAAAGATTCGCCTCGCGCCACCGAAATGGAAGCTCCAAAACGAGATTTTGATATTAACAGAAACAAATACAAGCAATTTTAGCTTAGTATCAAATTTACGAAGGAAATGTTGTGTAAATTTTTATTTTTATTGTTTTTTTTTCTTGATTTTTTTTTTGTTATAAGGAATTGAAAATTATGTAAGTTGTATTTTGAATATATAATATAAAAGAAAATTTTAATAATTTTTCATGATAGCAGAATAGATTACAAAAGGGTTGCCTAGTAAAATTTTATTTTTTTATTTATCTTTAATTAAATTTTATAATATCTTTTTTATATTAAGTAGTATGATTGAAACCGTTTGAAAATTTGTCATTTGAAAGAAAGTAATGTAAAGAATGAAAAAAAAATGGCTAGCTAGTCACAGCACAGTAACACAGTGAGCTGAAATTCACGTGTTACCAGGTGTAAACAGGCACATTACTGTTAAGTATTTATGCACGTGGGGACCCGCCCGGTGGCACTACACCTCTGCCCTCTGTCAGTATCAATATCAGTGGCAGTGTCCGCGACACACCTGCAAGTATAGACACGGCAATGTCGACACCGACACCGACACTGACGCTTAGACTAAGACTGAAATTGAAACTACTTTAACTTAAGTTTCAGTTTAAAACAGACAAATTATTCTTGATTGTTATCTATAATATTATATTTTAAATATAATTAAAACTCAAGAAAAATAAAATAAAAAAAAATATCATTAAATCATTGGATGTAGATTTATCAAATTGTATGTCGTGGAAGCCGAGTCCAAAGGAGTAGCGACATAATCACCACCTTTGGACCCCATGGTCTGTCATGTCATGGTCACACTCGAAAGCCCACCAAGATATGAACTATCCGCTCTACTGACGCATGCTATTTATACCGTCTTTCTATAGTTTTTTAGTAATGTATCGCTAGCCGGCTAACCATCAAATTATATTTCAAATATCGAATCAGTGAATATAAATAATAAGTACTCTTTAGTCATTATTCCCTAACATGTATATTAAATAATTGAGTAATATTTGTCTTTAATATTCTCAAGATTAACGTGTCAAATCAATGCTTTGAAAGCCGCCTTTACGTGATTGGATTTACAAAATTAAAATATGTTTTTGTAAAATTACTTTCTGTTTATTTATGTGTGATTAATGTATAGCCATTCATCATTGTCAATATGAAATAGGGCTCTATTCTTTTGTCGTCTATTGTTAGAATTTCCAATCACAACCACAAAATATCTTTTTTATTCAAAAAAAGGCTTTATTGTCATTTTTCCGGCATAATAACAATTTATATTATGAAGGGAACGAGATGAAAAACTGTATACGGAAGGAAGAATACAAATTTTGATTACAGCTAGAGGCTTCACCAAGTTATTGTTCCTAAAAAATTACTTACAACTTATAAGATTCAAAAATGATAAACTTATATCTATATATAAATACGTGAAGCTAAAACTTTGGATCCCTTTTTACGAATAATGCGCGAACGGAGGAGCATGAAATTTGGCACAATTATAGTTTATATAGAGAAAGCATTCTGCTCTCTAAGCTATTTTTTTAATAAAATAAAATAAATGTTAGACACATTACCATGGTTTGACATGCGTGTTTATATAAAGTGATAGGTTAGGGTAGTGATAATAAATTGATAGGCAACGCGTTGTTAACGCGTCAACGGGAACTCTAGTAAATTTTAATTTATCAAGGATTCTAAAATGTGTAAAGTAACTATTATTTTTTCAAAATAACCTAACATTATTAACAAATATTTTTCAGTCACTTAAATTCATAACACATATATTATTAAAAATTCTTGGTAAAATTTTAAAATTCATGATGCCAACCAAACCATATTTTTCAAACAATTTTCTGCGTCGCATATCAAATCGCTTAAAACGGCGCGGCGTGACTACCGAGGCAAATATGAAACGATAAGAATACTTCAGGGCCGTTCAAACATATTCACGTACTATCGTACTAACAATACTTCACCGATGGCAGACGGATAAACACGTTATTAATATCTACTTAACTCAATTATCTTTGTTTATTACAACTGTTGTTGATGACTTCGTGCCACATATCCAGTAGCACATTATCTTTTACCGAAAATTTATTACTCCACCAGATAGCTATATACCTAGATATTAATAAAAAAAGACATTTTGAATAGAGAAGCACTCTAAATTTTTTAAAAGAAAAATATATAGAATAGTAGGGGACTGCAAATATCACTTCATAATACATAGCTTCACACTATATCCCGCATATAGCAGGGTAGGCAGAGGGAACCTAGTGTTAAAACACTCCGTTCCCCACTTTCCGCCGAATTAGAGGCATTGCGCTACTGAGTGGCGGAACTCAATGCCACGCTTTACCTTGTTACCAAACCCAGGAAATGAAAAATTCCGTTTTCTAGAGTGGGAATCGAACCCATAACCTGTCGCGCTTACAGTCGCACGCTTGTGCCTCTGTGCCACGACAGGCGTTCGCAGACACACGACACTTCATAATATTAAAACACATCATGGTCAGTTATATAATATATCTTCAGCAATCAGTTTTGGTAACATATATATCGTTGTAGTATCATTGTACCGAAATTCTGAAGTCATTGACCTACACTATGGTAGTAGGTTCGATATTAACTGAGAGAAATGTATATCTTTCAAATATTTTCATTATCTCAGTATGGTTAGACGCAGGAAGTATTATAAATACCTACTCCGAATAAAGCGAAAAATGCGTAAAGTAAATATATATCTCGATGTGACAAGTGTTTATATATATTGTATGAACCGAGTATAATTGTATTATCTATTTTAAAATAGGCCTATAAAAATTTAAGAATTACTAAGTTAAATAATTAAAATATTTTTGAATGAGTGAAATATACGCCAGTAAAACAAACTTGTGGGCCATAATTACTATACTGTGTTATCATTTAGCACAATCAATAAGTAATAATACCACTAACAGGCAATCCCCGTAATATAAACTTGAAGCAAGTTTATTATGTATAATGAAACACGCTTAGAATTATAATGCACGCTACATTCAAAATAAATCTAAACAATTTATAACCACGTTCTCTTAATTGGTTTCTAAATATTTATGGACGACATCGTGGTGCAGTATATACATATATCTATATTAGTCAAGTATATAAGTCAATTGGGAGTTCAAACCTCTATCGAGGAAATATTTAAGTTCCTCCTTTTTCTTATTTTCAATAATTTCCCACAGTAGTAAAAAAGACAGAGAAATAAGTATTTTTTTTAACTTCATGCTGTATCCAGCATATAGCAGGGTAGGCAGAGGGAACCAGAACCTAGTGTTAAGACACTCCATTCTCTTTCAACAATTCCGTTCCCCACTTTCAGCCGAATTGAGGCATTGCGTATTGAATGGTGGAACTTATTAACGCTTTGCCTTGTTACTAAATCCAAGAAATGAAAATACTAAATTTTACATTTCCTGGAAATAAGTATTAAAAGTTTATATTTTCCACTATCCATTTTAGCAACATTACGTAAAAGATAGCGAAACCTAACGCCAGAATCTATTTAACCAGACTAAATCAAATATTCCCTAAAAGAAACCTTCAACCATTATGCGTATCTTAGGCAGACATTTTCTATAGTACCTCAACTGCTTCAAGTTTTCTCGCATGCTTTAAAAAGAAATATAGATAGCTGCTCTCTCCCAATAGACAATATAAAACAAAATACATGTTAGAGACATAAGTGGTACATGGCAAGCCATTGATAATTCGAACTTCAGTCTGACTACGTAAACCTAAAAGGTATATAAAATTTTACATTCAGTATAATCTATGGAACATCATTACAGCGAAAGGAAACTTGTCACCGAAAGGAATTTTGCGGCTCATTTTTAATTAGACCCCGACTTAATTGAGGACTTGTCTTTGACCAGTTAACGGTTATTAGCAAGAAAATACAGGGGGTAATCTTCCTTTTAATCTTAATGTAAGCTAATCTACACTTTTGTTGGGCACCATTACTCCAGACCTCCCAAGACAGTCATTAATTGCATTTCATTTACATAAAAAACGCTTTCAAGTAGAAACTTTGGCTTTCCTTGACACCTTTTGAATTATTTATTGGAATAAACCTCTTTAAGTTTGTCGCGGAAAAAGTGATCGTATTTGAGATTCAAATACGCCTTTGCGTTGTTTCTTTATAAGACTAAGAAAATTAATTATTTCCAAGACTTTCTTTGTTGTGTAAATAATAACGAAATTAGTCGAATTAAAATTATAAATTTACCCTAATTTACATTGAACAAAGGATTGTTTTAATGTTCTTTAACAGCTTACTTGTATTTGAATATCAAATTAAATTCATTCTGACTAAAATAAAAAAAAATTGATAGTTTTAAAGTGTTAATCTTAATCACACACTTAGGAAACGAAAAACAACAACCTAAGCTTAGGCTTACTTCTTAAACTTCATCGTAATGGGCTTCCGGAAATTTATGCAAGTGGGTCGCCAGCTTTCTCACTGGGCGTAACATCCGCAAAGTCGTTGTCGACGGTTTTGCTCCGATCACATGCCCGTGAAGACGCTGGCACGTTCCCAAAGCATGTGCTGTCCCCTACGCTATTTCTTCTGCGCCATCAATGACATGTTGGTGGACTCTAACATTTCCATTTGCTATGCGATGATATTACAGTGGATGCTGCGTACTCCCGGCCGCGCAGGTCTTTCTCGGGAAAACGTTGACGAGTGCCGAAAAAACTTGTGTCTTCTGTTGAGGCATCCCTCGGGAATGTCTCTTCATGGGCTGAAAAGGAACAGCGATTATTCAACGCAGAACTGGTTTATTGCGCGTTGACCACCGAAAACGTTTGTCGTCTCACCAATTCACCAAAGAACACTCCTCTTAAAAAGCGCGCCTGATCGCATATTGGGCCTTAGCGTTTCGAGGTGGTGCCGGTATCATGATCATCACGGAAAGCAAGGCCGTTGGCCTGAAAACTCGGGTGTTCATAGCCAGAGCGAGACAGTACTTCACGCAAAACACCGATTTGGCTGCTTGGGCTCAGGTTCAGCCTCATATGGGAATACTGGCATTCTCTAGGCAGGTGCACCCCAGTATCAGCTTGAAACCCATTTTGATCACGCTTTGCGCAGAGCCATTCAGATCGTTCCGGGGACGGTAATCTGTGCAGGGCTTAGCGACACTTTGGTGCGTAGAGACGCCATCCTGTTGTGCGTTCCTGTCGCGCGCATACTATACACAGTGTTCTGGGGTATTTAGACCCTGATTCTGCGCCAGGATTTTCAAACCGCACAGGCGCCACAAAGCTTAAATACCCACATCCACACCACCTGGATGCGTGGCACTCCAGTACTGTGCGGTTTCGAAGGAATTTCCTTCCACGTGCCACTGAACTGTGGAATGGCCTACCTGCGGTAGTTTTTCCAGGTCGATACGAAATGGGTACCTTCAAAAAGCGCGCCTACTCCCACCTCAAAGGCCGGCAACGCACCTGTAGCTCCTCTGGTGTTACACGGGGCCGTGGGCGGCGGGGATCACTTACCATCAGGTGACCCAAACGCTCGTTTGCCTTGTCCTTTCCATAAAAAAAAAAAAAAAAAAAAAAAAAGGCTTAGCGGTCAGAGCGATTAGACGGTTTCCAAGAGACGCGGGTTCGAGTCACGCTGCGTTCAAATTTTTATACGTGTACTAAAAAAATATATTCCTTTTGAAAAAAATATAATATTAAAAATTGTATTAGTACCAAAATGATATAATATTACGTTTTATTATTATGTATTCGAGCCACGACTACCGGCTGTATATTTAATGATGCACTGAGTAGTCTATTAGAACAGATACCTAATGTAGAAAACGATATAAAATTATATAAAAGCATTAAATTTCATTATAACTTAAAAAGCAGCAGACATTTCTAAGTTTTCCCAAAATGGCCCGAGTTGGAAACTGGCTTTTTCTACGAGTATCGAGTTAAACATTATTCACTTGTAAGTAGTGACTTATATAGTGAAATTATAAAAGGCTTCTCGACTACTAATGTTATATTTATATAAATATTAAATATGTGATAGCGCAAAACAACGTTACAATCTAATATATATTTTTACGTAATTTTCACTTGTAGCGACCACGCTACAAGTGAAAATTACGTAAAAAAAAGAGATAATCTATTTTTTGGAAGGGTTGTTTTTCTTATTGCTTACATTAGGATCATTGTGTGGGTGGTGGGTGGCGAAATCCTCCGCCATGATCTGTTCTACCATACTGATATAATTATTATTACAATTTATTAAAAATTAAGTAATTGATAAAAAAAACTGCGTACAAAAGACAAACACTATTTGAATTAGGTTTTATTATACATTTTCATATCATATATATTTTCATCTGTACATATTTTCTGCGTTTTATGGAAGGCAGTGTAAATTTAATAATGCATTTATTTATTTAGCAAACACAGTTTTTTCAATTTTACCGTACTCTCTGGATGTCTGACAGACAAAGCACGGCCGATAGTATAGTATAAATTTTGTTATACGTTTCTTGGGCAGTATAGGATAGCACTAAGACCCATCCTGGGTACGGGAAAAAAAGATTTAACGTTTTACAAAAGCACATTAAATTAATATGTTATATTATACAAATGACATATACCTAATAGAAATAATAATAAATAAATGAAGTTGGGAACAAAAACTAGAGTTCATACAAGATACTTATTTTACTGCAGCGTAAGCTTAGTGGAAACCTAACTTTACTCCTCATCGTATTCGTTAAGTCTAACAGGACAAGAAATAAATTGTCTTCAATCAGATTTGACATAAACAAGTAGACCCGTATATAAGCGTTTTCTAAACAGGATTTTAAGTGATAGATGTTCTTTATGTTATTTTTTTATATTATTTGTATGTTTTATTGATACCATGCCAATAAGGTCTAAAATTCACGTAATATTTAATTATAACATTTAAAATGTGAAATATTTCTTCATCCACAGCATCCCGCTCTGGTTTAGAAGTTATATTTATAAAGTAAATAAAATCAAAACCTAAATTTGAATACTGTAGCAGTGGTAGTCACCTAGTGTGGAGTCACTCAGTTCTTAATTTTGAAACTGTGCATGTTAAATAGCGGAACTCAAAGCCAAGCTTACTCTTACCAGAGCATACATACATACATAGCTTTATCCCGCATATAGCAGATAGAGGATAGGCAGAGGGAACCTAGTGTAAGACACTCCGTTTCCCACTTTCCCCACTTTATTGGTAAAATATATATTTTTTTATTGTTTTTTTTAGCTTCACACTGTATTCCGCATATAGCACACACAGGGTACACAGAGGGAACCAGAGAACCTAATGTTGGTAACATTAGGTTTTTGTTCTCTTTTTAACATTTCCGTTCCCCACTTTCCGCCGAATTGAGGCATTGCGTGCTGAATGGCGGAACTCAACGCCGCGCTTTGCCTTGTTACCAAATCCAGGAAATAAAACATTCCATTTCCTGGAGTGGTAATAGAACCCACAACCTGTCGCGTTTACAGTCGCATGCTCATGCTTCACGAAGGCATTCAAAAGCATGTTATTTTTTTTAACTTCACGCTATATCCCGCACGTAGCAGGGTAGCCAGAACCAGAGAACCTAGTGTTAAAACACTCCGTTCTCTTTTAACATTTCCGTTACCTACAAGCATGCCAATATGTAAATATATCTACAGTTTTATTTACAATCTATGAATGTCATGTAAATTGATAAACAATTCATAGTCAAATGAGCAATGAATCATCAAAATCTTATTTACGTAGCGACTGTCATGAATATTAAGCGAGGAATTCACATTAGAGTTTCATGAAACTTTTGCTTTCTTGTTGTGACATTAATATACAGAGTTGACGAAAACTTTATACTTTTGCAATTGTTTTAACTCATTTACTTTTCTTTAATGCTTAATTATACTGACGTTGTGTAATAACTGTATTTGTTAGGAAATTTAGAAAAATAGATGTTGATGTTTTAGGGGAAAATAACTAAAAAGAATTAAATAATTAATATTTTAACAAAAAGAAAATTGTCTTTAAATAAAATGCACCAAGAAGTAAAGTTGTTACGAATAACTCAGAAACTACTCCACAGATCCTAATTTAAATGGGACCACATCAAAAGCACAAGCTATCGTATAAAAAAAACAATCGTCAAAATTGATTCAACTAGTAAAATGTTTTGCGGTAACATAAAATGAATGCTATCGAATTGTAAATTTCCTGTTTTTTAAAATCAACTAACAATGAGTAATAAGTTAACCAGTAGAAAATTTTGATAATTATTAAATTCTCTCTGCTAGTATACTCGACTACGATAGTAATTTTTTCATTCAACTAATCTCTTAGTTACATAAAAAAATATTGTAGGCAGTGAATAGAATTGTTATTTTTTATTTTGTTCTGTTTGTACTGGTTTTGGTAACAAGGCAAAGCGCGGCGTTGAGTTCCGGCACTCAGCACGCACTACCTCAATTCGGCGGAAAGTGGGGAACGGAGTGTCTTAACACTAGGTTCTAAGGTTCCCTCTGCCTATCCTGCTATATGCGGGATACAACGTGAAGCTAAAAAAAGTTTGTGCTATTATGTTCTAAGATATATTACTTCTAAAAACCAGGAATAGCAATCAATTTACACTCCATAAAAAACGTATTTAAGGCGGAAAAGTGAAACTCTTCACTACGCATGCCGGTCACATCAAAAGCTTTAACTACTCAATGAATTCTTTTGTTCCTTAAAACTGCTTAAAAGCCTTTGTGGTTATGTATTTCCGTGAAACCTCATTCACTCTGACCGTTTCTACTTGACTGAACACTTTCATGTTACGTTGCTATAGGTATATGGATTCGCACTCAACATACTCTGTAGTAGGCTTTTTAGGCGTCGATATAAAACTAAAATTAGGAATATATGTCCATAAAAATATTTGATTTTGTATTGTCAAACAATAAAATTTCTTTTAAAGAATATTTTTGAAAATTCATTCGGTATCATTTTTCATGTGAATATTGATATTCGATAAATGTAGTATTTTGCATACTTCGTCTCTATTCACTTCGGAAGTGTAATTTTGGTATTAATAATATTATTTGCAATAGCTGAATTAAAAAAAAAGCTATACAGCATTAAGCATATTTAGAAAAAATATATTTAGAAAGTGTGCCAATACGCAATGCCTCAATTCGGCGGAAAGTGGGGAACGGAGTATCTTAACACTAGGTTCCCTCTGCCTACCCTGCTATTTGTGGGATACAGCGTGAAGCTATGTATGTATGTATGTATGTAGAAAGTGTGTGATTAACACTTCAAAACTATGACATTGCTAGATTATATAAATTTATAGCTATAAAAAAATATTTTTGCTTAGTTCATTGTAAATATATCTTTCTCTGACGTACAGTCAGTGTAATAGAGTTGGCTGCATAACTAATTATAGTATCGACTAGATACTCGATGCCTACTGATTCATGAAAAGCATCTTTGAATAATATTAATACTTTAAAACTATCAAAAATATATTCTACTCACTAAATATATTTTGATTTGTACTATTTGTTAGCCAAAAAACATGTCAAAAATTGACATCAATTTATAATAAAAATAAATCATTATAAAAGAAATTTAATAAAAAAATATAAAGCCTTAAATTGTGAAAAGTGACATGGTAAATGAAAAAGTTACCAGATCGTTTAAAAGTTCATCGCGTTGAAAAGACTTTGGTGACTTGTCTTATTGCGTATTCTCTTTTGTAATTTGCAAGAAATGAAGCTACAAAAGATAAGAATAAATTTAAATACTGTAAGAGCGTAAGAGGAATTTGTTCTTCAAAAAACGTGTATACACGAGTATATATTATGTTCCTTATACTTTTTTTTTAACTTCACACTGTATCCCGCATATAGCAGGGTAGGCAGAGAGAACCTGAGAACCTAGTGTTAAAACACTCCATTCTCTTACAACAATTCCGTTCCCCACTTTACGCCGAATTGAGGCATCTTATAATTATACGATGCCTCAATTCGGCGTAAAGTGGTAGTATATAAAAATGGTAGTATAATAAAGTTATTATACTATACTAACATTATAAATAGGAAAGTGTGTCTGTATGTCGTTAATTCACGTCGCAACGAAGCGATTGTTATGATTTTTGGGAGAGATAGCTAAGAGACTGGAGTGTGGGTTGAGCATTTTAAATTCTTATAGAAAAATCTTTGATAACACTTAATCTCCAAAAAGATCAAAGTGAAGATATAACTTGGTATTCAATTTTTAGCCTTAAAAAATTACGTTAGTACATTCTAAGATTTACTACTAAATAATTTTATTTTGCCAATATACGAGTATATGCTTTATAGATAGATATACGAGTATATATTTGCCTACATAGTGTTTCTTTTGAATTCTTTTAAATTATGTTATTTCATTATAACTTTTCTTTTAAAATTTTAGACATTATAACGACTTTAGCTGTCTCGTAACACAACGTTGCTATATTAAATGTTTGATATAAATATACCATTAATCATTTTAGTAAAGATGACAGGCAGTATTCTGGAAGTCAGTATTACAATGGAAGCAGCGCCCGTCGTATTTGTTGTCACAATGTTCTTGTAATGCCGAAAATTTAATAAACCGTATATATTCTAATATATAGCCAACGTTATTTATCTATATACATAAATACGTGGAGCAAAATTTTGTATCCCTTTTTACGAAAATTTTGTGGACAAAGGAGCATGAAATTTGGCTCAATTATAGTTTATATAGAGAAGGAATGCAGAATGCTAATTTTTTTTAAAAATAATGCATAAAATATATATAATACAATAAATATTACACACTACCACGCGTTTGACATCCATGTTTGTGTAAAGTAACATATGTGTACATATATTGCTAAAGACAACGCATTGTTAACGCGTCAACTGGGGTACTAGCTTATACATAAATATACAAATATTATTCAGAATATGTGATTAATTAATAATTAGATATGGTAAAAATACATATTTGAAAAATATGTCGCCATTTCATGCATAGCAAGGTAGACAGAGAGAACCTACTCTCAAGACACCGTGCTTCGCCTTCCGTCCGAATTATAGATATTGTGTACTGAGTGTTGAAACTCAGCTCCGAGTCCGAATAGATTTTGAACTACGAAAACAAGTTATTGCTTCGGTTGTAGATTCAATTTCCAATCGGGGTCTTTTTATATTTCAATTATTTCCAGGCGTTGATTAAGACAAAGCGTGGCGTTGAGTTTCGGCTCTCAACAGGCATTGTCTGAAACTCGGCTATGCGAGAACAAAGCGTGAAGCTGAAAAAAAATAAAATCATTTTTAACAACCCTAAAATAAAATCATTTTTAACGGAGCGTCTTAACACTAGATTCTCCGGCTCCCTCTGCCTGCACTGCTATGCTGGATACAGCGTGAAGCTAGAAAAAAAAGCAACTCTAATCCATACTCCAAATATGGTAACAAAAGGGATAACTAGCTCGATTTTTGTTAGATATTAACTAAAAACTAGATATATCTAAAGAAAAATAATAAAATAGATCAGTACTAATACACCATTTAATTTATTCAAATTAGTTTTCCATTCTAATTAGTCACGTTTTATTAAGCAGAGCTAAAGTTTCCTAAACAATAGGTATTCAAAAAAGATTTTTGTACGTTTAATTTCTATATGAGTAGGTACATCTGGTAGCAATATAATCTAAACGACAATGAGAAGAAACTTCTTATTATTCTATGGATTCACCAATGCGGGTGTCGGACCCATTGCATTGTAGGACGAAAAGCTCAGAATAATGTCTAGAATTGCGACCAAAGTGTTCCCTATAATATGTATCCGCTTACCTCCACTGCCAAAATTCCTCTCTCCCCCAAATTTGAAAAGATCCCACTAATACCTCCTTAGAATTACGTGCAATAAATGACTTATGATAGTTCTAGAGGCTTCATCTTGTGGTAGGTTATAGGAAGATTTCGATGTTATACCTCTCACTCCTACTTCTATATTGGAATTTCGAATAATAAATTTGAAATTAAATAGTAATGAATGAAATTAAATAATAATAAATTTGAAATTAAATAGTAGGTAATAATAGGATAAATTAAAGAATATCTAAAAAAGTTAATGTCATAAATAGTGCTAAATTCCAAACTCGCTAAACTTTTATGATCAATACTACATTTAAGTGAGTAGTGTGTTTTTAGTAAATAATATACTTATGTACATATTTACGTATAATATTGGCGTAAAATTTAGGAAATATAGATTTTCTATTTTGTTATTAGGAAAAGTGGTGGCGCGCCCGCTTTTAACGCCAATCATGATAAACGATGGATTTACAAACAAATAATGTGATTGACACTCGCTCATCGCAGCCGAGCCCTTAAAGCAGTGATCATCTGAATTTAATTCTTTTGAAAGTGCTGCATTTAATAAAATTGTATTGAGATTTACTGCTAGCAATAATGCTATCAGGATATTGACTTCAATATTTTGAAAACTTAACAAAAGTATGTCCATTACGTAAGTTGCTTTAATTTCTGTTTTGTATTTATACTTATTTATAAGATACGCCAGCCTAATCTCATAACATATATAGCGTAGAGTTGAATTTCGTTATCCAGTACGATATATTTCTCATGAACGAAAAAATGAAATGGTAGTATTGGTAGTGAATGATAGTGATTTTCATCTTTGCTTCCACAATATTCATCCCAAAGCCTGAAAACGAAGGTTTTCAAACAATGTGCTTGCCAGTAACCGCATATGGCACTGAGACGTGGTCTCTTACTGTTGGCCTCATCAGAAAGTTGCAAGTTGCTCAACGAGCTATGGAGAGGGCTATGCTGGGGGTTTGCCTACGTGATAAATTCCTAATGAAGAAATCCGTAGGAGAACGAAAGTCATCGACATAGTTCTAAAAATATGCAAGTTGAAGTGGCAATGGGCAGGCCACATCGCTCGAAGAACTGACAACCTATCTGAAAGAAAGGTTCTCGAGTGGCGACCACGAACCGCAAGGTGTAGCGTGGGACGGTCCTTCATTAGATCGACGGACGTCCTGGTCAGAATTGCAGGGAAGCGCTGGGTGCAGGAGGCATCCAATCATGCCTCATTGCGTTCTATGGGGGAGACCTATGTCCAGCAGTGGACGTCTTCCGGCTGACGACGACGACGACAATAGTGATTTATTACTAGATTTACTTTGCTTCTCGTGTCAAATAAAAGAATGCACGTTAAACAATATTTTTTTTAAATATAAAGAATATGACGAATATACGAGATGACGATTCTTTAAAGCTTATTTTCCTTTTTCCTACAATTCAACTTTTCTATAAAGGATATCCGATCAAAGTGAATCGAGCTCTATAGACATACTCGTATGTTTCTTATGACATCTCTATATTTCATCTTCCAATTCATTACTCTCCACTGAACCGACAAACGTTCTATGACACGGAATCTATAAAACTCTATAGCAAATGACCCGGTTAAATATATCTATTTATTTTGATAAGCAACTGTGGAAAATGTGCATTGAAAATTGTTTTTTTAATGGGCTAAGATTTAAGTGACTTAAGACCTAATTGTCGTTTATTAATAAAATTGCGATTTTTAGAAGAATTTTAAAAAAAAAATTATTAATTATCATTTTAACATAATCAAAAAAACATGATTTTTAATATAGAAGTGTATGTCAAATACATGATATAATGTATTTATCTATTTATTAATACGTGAAGAAAAAAACCTTGGATCCCTTTTTACGAAAATTAAGTGAACGGAGGAGAATGAAACTTGGTACACTTATAGTTTATGTAGCGAAGGAGTGCACAATGATAATATCTTTTTAAAATAATTCATAAAAATATATATTAAATTAATAAAATAAATGTTACACACACTACCATGGTTTGACATGCCTGTTTATACAAAGTGGCATATACATTGATAGACAACGCGTTGTTAACGCGTCAACGGGAACTCTAGTATTCTTAATTTAATATATTTTAATATGCATTAATAATGATGCTGTTATGAAAAATATTAGTTTTTATTAGCCTTTACGTTTAATATGACAGGTACACTTTCCAAATTAGTAGAATCAATATTTATAATATTTTTTTCTCTCTAATATACATATAACATAACTCAAAATGAATGGAAGATTGAAAAACTTACCTAAATCTAAAGTTTTACATTTTCGAAGCTGAAACAAATTTCTCCAGGGGCATTTTGGGCATCACAAAGCACCTTAAACGACAAAGCTTGCTTTGTGTAGTGAAACTTTGGAAAATAATTGTTTTAACCTACTAATAAATGCTGCCGCTATCTACGTTGCATGTTACACGTATTAAAAAATATTGAGCTTATTTCCTTTTATACTATGACTATGTCTGCTGTCTGTACAATATATATGTATGCCTATATAGTTTTAGAGACAATAAAAAATTAATAGAAAATATTTTATTAAATACTCGTTTAATAAAATAAATGTATGTCTTTAAACACATTACCTATATATCTACCGAAACCGAAACCGACACCTAAACCTAAACTTAGGTTTAGGCTCAATGCTCAATTTTAGGTTTAGACCTAAACCTAAACCTAAATCAAAATCAGAATATTCTTATAGGCTATTAAAAGCACTTTTGAATGGTCAATTTACAAAAGATGTTAGGAGTGTCAGTCCTAACAGAAGCTACCACCGGCTCGGCAGGCAGTTCTGCTGAGAAGAGCCGGCAAAAAACTCAACAGTTGCTCTTTTCAACTAAAATTTTACAATAAATTTACAGCAACGATAAGCCTCCTGAGCGAACATCAACAGCATTTAATTCCACACGTTAACATCTGTATTATTAGTATTCTGGGATAGAATAATATAATTTCCTTAATAATATATTTTTAATCTCGACTTTGAATTTTTCAAATGGCAGGTCTGTAATTACTTATGGAATTTTGTTAAACATACATATACCAAGTTAAATTAAAAAAAAAAACAAGTAATATATCCCTCAGTGCCACTTTATACCCGTTTCTAGATATGACAAGTGGTACAACTCAATAGATCTAAGAGAAAATATATTTTAATATATAACTTATCTTAGCGAGGACACATGCAAATATTACATATTGGAACTTAAATTGCAACTTAACACGCTTTGTCTCAATTCAGCGAAAAGTGGGGAACGGAATTGTTGAAAGAGAATGGAGTGTATTAACACTAGATTCTCTGGTTTCATCTGCCTACCCTGCTATATACGGGATACAGCGTGAAGTTAAAAAAAAAGAATTAAAATATTTATGTTTATATAAAGGAACTAAAAGAAAACAATTCCCTTGTACCTACTACATTATATTGTGGCGAAGGCATATAAATTTTCATCGTCTTTGTGGTCGAAATACTTATAACTGTGTCCGTCCAATGGACTAGAGCTTAAGGAACAAAAGCTCGAGCACAATAGATGAAAGGCATCAGTTATCTGTGATTATTCGTTTTATAAGCCTTGATTTAGATATCTTGGGTTGAATATTTACTTGCATATTAATCATTTTTTTACTTCAGTTCACTATTAATAAGCTTAAACTTATTGCACAAATTAGTTCATAAATAATCCGATTCAAATTTTATACAAAATAGCAAAAAATGTTTCAAATACATTTCCTGGGTTTGGTTTACCAAGCGCGGCGTTGGATTCCGCCACTCAGCACGCAATGCCTCAACTCGGCGGAAAGTGGGGAACGGAATTGTTGTAAGAGAACGGAGTATCCTAACACTAGTTTCTTAGGTTCTTTCTGCCTACCCTGCTATATACGGGATACAGCGTTAAAAAAACAAATGTTATGCCCGCATATATTTACTATTTTTTACCTATAAATGTTACCACATGAAAAACACAATATATTTAAAATTACAAGAATCTTCATATACGAGATTTCTTAATTAATCTAACTTAGTAATAAAATAAATAAGCCCTATTAAATGTAAAGCCAAAATCATATTCGCAGTTATGAAATGAGTGTATTACGCCGTGACTTGGCGTGTTGATATATCGCCACACTTTATATAGAACGTGACGGGAGAAAGGTTCTTACGTGCCAAAAGAACATCCGGTATCCAGATGATTGGTATTTTTCTTCTAGTACAATATATCAAACTATTAAATGGAAATGCTGTCTTATAAAGCAAAATAAAAGTTATTTGGATACGTTACCTTACATTACATAACTTCGCGCTGTATCCTGCATATAGCAGGGTAGGCACAGGGAACCTAGTGTTAGGACACTCCGTTCCCCACATTCAGCCGAATTGAGGCATTGCGTGCAGAGTGGCGGAACTCAACGCCGCGCTTTGCCATGTTACCAAACCCAGGAAATGAAAATACTAAACTAACATTTCCTGGAGTGGAAATCGAACCCACAACCTGTCGCGTTTACAGTCACACGCTTGTGCCTCTGCGCCACGACAGGCGTTTTGGTTTTTGGTTTGGTTCAGGGTTTTGGATATATAAAGGGGCAAATTATTAAAAATAAAAGAGTAGTATTATTTAGTATTATATATCTACCCTTTTCATATAAAGTCACATACACGTCGCCAAGACAACATACAATTTACGTTTGAATAGGCCACTAGTGCTTATAAATATATAAAAATAAATAAAGGAAAATATATGGTCCAGAAGTTTATATTGTATATTTTTTTCTTACTTTCGCGTCTTCCTCATTTGCGTTTTCCCCAGTCAATAATTGGGGAAAATCATCTTCATTTGTTTTACCAGACAAAAAAATACCTTAAATATTTTAATGTTTTCAAAGTACTAAGCACACACTTAGGATATGAAAAATAACCACAATCCAAGCGAACGAATTCCTTAGACGGGTCAGACCATAAAGCACGGGTTCGAATCCTACTATGTTAAATTTTTTACACGTTTCTAAATATATTTTGAATAAATTATAATTATTCTCCTAAGTAAGGATCGAACCCACAACCATAGTACTTGCGCTCAAGCTGGCATCAAGACATGTAAACAAAAAGTCTTACTTTGTACGTAAAGGTATAAGAATATTTCATTATAAGTTTCAGTTAGTTTAGTCTCGTTCTTGGGAAGTCGGCTCAATGTGAGTTCCCGAGCGCGCCATAAATATAATTTTATGATGCTTATAAAGGTACGAGTATATATGAAATATGTGCGTTATATGTAGTCCATATAAAGAGCTTTCATTGTACTGCTGCTGGGAAATAAAATATATCCGTCTAATTTGATTGAGTTTATGTCTTTTGTGGTTTAGTTGGAAACTGTAAAGTATACAATGATTTTGAGTTCAATCTTTGCTTAATATATGTTTTTTTTTTAAATAATTAACAATATTTCTGTTCTGTGTTGTTTTTTTTTCATTTTTTTTTAGTTTTGTCACACAATAAACCTTTATGTAGAGTAGAATGATTGACTTCCATACATTTTAATTTAAGCTTCACTTTCTTTCAAGTACTAAATACAAAGCGGCTTATAAAAAATATTCTTTCAGAAACCAATCAATCTAACAACAACATACACAGAAAAAAAAAACAGGAAATTTCCACAGGAAAAATGTCACAATAAGTTATTATAAGACATATATTAGATTAAAACATAACATTTTCACGCGATTGATCTTCTAGGAACTTGATGTATTGTGTATCCGAAGCGAGTACAGTGTAAATAACGAATGAGGCAGCTATCATCGTAAGTGGACGAATAGCAATCGTAAACTCGGGCTAGGGTTGATATCCAAGGCATTCCAATTTCCTTTTATTGAGCTTCTGTACGGTTTCTTTATATTTTCCTTTGTCTTGTCTCGTAAAACTCTTCAGAAGCTCATATTAAGGTTCTTATATATTAGCCTACTGAAACCCCTATTGCAGGAAAGGATAACATGAAATCCAATAACTCGTGAAATACAGATGTGAAAAACTATTATTTTTTCTGTATTGGTGTATCTCACAAAGTAAAGTAACTTGTATGATCTTTGTAAAATGTTATTACTGTAAAATATTACAACCATGAACGTTAAATATGCTAGCAATAAACTTACAACCACTCCACAATGTGTTTCAGATAATACAAAAAAGACAACCTAAGTTTAACATGATAAAAAACGAATAAGGTATTATTATCTATTTGATGATTATTATCCTATATGCATAAACTATACTACTTTGTCTAGTTCTAGTTTAGATTTATAATAAATATACCAATATGTTTTTGTAGGTTTTATATAGTTTTAAATCAAAAAAATTAAATAAATCTTATAACCAATAAATATATATATATACAACATACACAGAGTACTCAAGGACAGGATCAGCCTCAGTGTCCATATACTCAGTATAGTCCACAAAGCCGCATCAGTACTACTACTAGTACTACTGGTACTAGCACACACACTCAAGGTACTAAAGGACGACTAGGGCCTTAATAACCCATAGTTATATACCGACTGGTCCTAAATACAATAGAGTATAAAGTACTAGTGCAAAATTACTATACAATAAAAATCATATTTAATGTATTGATATAATATTAAACTCTATAAGCATTCTTGATAAGAAAAAAGTATGTGCTTCTTTATCTAACCCTAAAAAGCTCTGAAAGGAGGCAAAATTACATGCGCTGTGAACTTATCGCTCTCGTGTCAAAATGTTATTTCACCCTTTCAGGAGACAATTTAATTTTCGCATAGTAGATTCGAAACGAGCGCCTGAAAATTTATTGAAAAAAAATGATGAAGATCGTATTATCTCGTAAGATCTTTACATATAAAAAAGTTTTCTTATTTTTATTTATACCATATAATGTATTTTGCAGAATATTATAATAGTATAGAAAATTTATATTTAATTTATTTCTCATGTAAATAACTTTGTCAAAAAGATAAGC
>JAKGSA010000900.1:0-27559 GCA_033558755.1 Philaethria dido
AGGGCATAAAATATAAAAACGAATACAAAAGAAAACAAATAATTTAATAAGAAGATATATATTTATCTGTCTTCGATTTTAAAATTCCTGGGTGTCTCACAGATAATGCCAAGAAAATAGAAAAAGTAAAAAGCTATTATTTTATGTATGGTTTTTGGGAATAAACACTAGGATAATCATGATCGTCATATCATTATCATCAGCCGGGAGACATCTGCTGTTGGGCATAGACCTTCCTTTTAGATCGCCAATAAGAAGTGCTTATTAGGAGTGTAAGTTGAAGTTTTCCAATTTTAACAGTACGTGTTGCCAGCAGGATGTAGGTATTTCTATGATTTGTTATATACATGATTGTTTTCTATTACATTAATTTAAAAAAATACCCAAGTCTATTTCTATCAAAATAATAGCTTCATAGTCATTTATATCAATGAATATGTCGAGTTAATGTTAGTCTTTTCATTTCCTGGATTTGGTAACAAGGCAAAGTGCGGCGTTGAGTTCCGCCACTCAGCACGCAATGCCTCAATACGGCGGAAAGTGGGGAACAGAATTGTTGTAAGAGAAAGGAGTGTCTTAACACTAGGTTCTCAGGTTCCCTCTGCCTAGCCTGCTATAAGCGGGATACAGCGTGAATTTTAAAAAAAGAATATGACGAGTTTCGTTCCAAATAAAGAACATTTGCGGCATTCATTACTTCTTTTAATTCATGAAAGAAAAAAAAGCTGTTGAAGCACTTATGAACTCATTGTGAATATGCTACAGTGATTAGAATATATGAGACATGATTTCGCTGATTTCAAAGTGGGGATTTCGATTTGAAAGACAATTAACATGTACACGAGGACTTGCAAGTGTTGTTGGATGACGACCCAACCCAACCACAACAATTATTGCCAAAAAAACTTAATATATCCCGAGTAGCAATTTACCAATGTTTAAAAGCCAAAAAAACAAAAGTATACACCCGCCCGCACGACTCCCGCAAGCCGAGGTCCTAGTCTCGCAGGGTCCCCTTGCGTTTGTCGAGATCCTCTCAAGCAGCCATATAGTGCTTGCATTTCGCAGGGACTGAGCCCCCTCTACCCTCAACCCCCCCGCTGTAAAGACCAATAGGGTCAACAGTATTTTTTGTTTGGTGGTAGGAGGTTCGTCCTCCGTCTGGCTCGCGACCACTATCATGTCAAAGACGAACCGCCAAATATCTTATGATGTGTTCCGGTTCGATGGCATGTAAGCCAGGTTTTCCCCTTTCCTACCCATCCTTTCCCTAAAATGTAGTGGTTCCGATAGCGGACTACTACATTGTCCTCCCCTTCCATTTGTTTCCTCTAGGTTGGCAACGAATCTACAACGCATAAACTACATAAAAAAAAAAAAAAAAATTCTATCCGTTCGAAAAAAAATTGAAAAGTATGGAAAATGGGTGTCACACGCATTGAACGACAGGCAAACGGAACATCGAACCATTTGTCAATTTGAATCATGGTAGAATTGAATATAAGTAAAAATATATTTTTACTAATTAATATATAAGTATAACACTTATTTGTGTTTACTTTACGCATTTTTTTGTGAAGAGAACCTAGTGACAAGACACTCCATTCTCCACTTTCCGCCGAAATTAAAAAAAATCGTGTGTTGCTAAACGTCTCACTCTGTCTTTCGACAGCGGAAAATAAAAAAGAATTAAATATACCTATTTCATAGACTGAACATCGAACCCACAATCATTGCGTTTACAACAAGACGCTTCTCTGATCTCTACGCCATGATGGTTTTCTTATGAATTAATAAATTATTATATTTAAGTTTCAAAGGTAGTCTAGTAAAGAAGATTATATCGTTGAAAATTTAACACCTGTTACATGTGGGAAGTATTCAGCTTTGTGTAGTGAATTCATTAAAAACATATAAATACCTTCTTAAAGTAGGGATTAGTCACATTCTAGGTATTTACGGGTTCATATCCAATGAGGGTATAAAATACTTATACTTAACCTCACGATTTATACCCATCGGGGTAGGCAGAGAGAACGGAGCACCAAACGGTCCCTTTGTACTTCTTTCGCCTCGTCCACAGTCATTAACCTCCATATATATCCTCGGGGAGTCTTCATGCTTTTTACGTGACAAACTAAAATTAAAATAGTTAATTTTTTTACAGCTTCATACTTTACCCCCAAAGGCAGGGTATGCAGAGCCTCAATATATTAACTCATATCTAGAAACGTCTAAATATTAGATTATAGTGGACAAAAAATACATATATACCCTAAATATATATATACCTAAATATATATGTACCCTGTGAGGGAATACAATTCCCTTCCGCCGCTGGGTAGCGTCCCGTAAGAGGCGGGTATCCCAGCAGTTTGGTGGTAGGAGGTTGATCCTCCGTCTGTCTCGCGACCACTATCATGTCAAAGACGAACCGCCGATTATCTTATGATGTGTTCCGGTTCCATGGCATGTAAGCCAGGTTTTCCCCTTTCCCACCTATCCTTTCCCCAAAATGTGGTGATTCCGATAGCAGACTACTAGTAAAAAAAAAAGATAAGCCTATATTATTAACTAGATAACCAAAGAGAACCTAGCGTTAAGACATTGTACACCACTTTCCTGTCGAATTCGCGACACGTGTTGAATGGCGGAAGTAAACACCGCATTTTGTCTTACAAAAGTGAATAAACAAAAATAACTGACGTATTCATTCGTTGGATTGAGAATCGAACCCACAACCAATCATATTTACAGTTTTCTTTCACTGGCCTCTAAAATTAATGAACCACCAAAAATATACCGTGAATTGCAAAATTATGAAAATATCATCAATACTTGGGAATCATAAAGAAAGTCTATTATAGTATGTTTCATTTCTTTCACTCCCATAAAGTATACTAAGACTACATTTCGCTAACGAAGCCCGTTTTTCCTTAAGCTTTATTCCTTTAGTGATTGATTGATTCCCAATAGATGCTGATTGGCAGCTGACGCCTACTATTTGTTTGAGATAATTATAGCCCCTTCAATAAGTTTTTAGGGAAGGCAATTAATATGTGTTTGTTTTCCTGTTATTATTAGATAGTGTTGTGTCACTATCTTTATGTGGGTCTCCTAACTTTTAGTTAGATTTTTTTGGCATTTTATAACTTTTTTTTTCATTTTCAAGGAGTGTTATAGTTTCGCCACTCAACACTCAGCGTTTCGAATCTGGGCGAAAAATTATGAGTGGAGTGTGTTGTGACAATGTCTTCTCTGCTTTAAGTATTAAATTCTAAAACTAAATTTAAAATTCAAAAAATTGAATTTGAAATTCAAAACAACTGAATTTTTAAATTCTAAAACCTGAATTTGAAATTCAAAAAACTGAATTAGAAATTCAAAAAACTGAATTTGAAATTCAAACAACTGAATTTGAATTGAATTACTAACAATACCTAACGCCGCAAATAGTTTAGTTAAGCAAGAAAAACTGTAATCTATATGATTATTTCAATGGGAGAAATGTATTCGTTTGTTCTATTTTCATGCCACAACGAAGCGATGTTATATTATGATTTTTTGAGTGGAAATAGTTAGTGGAGAGTCATTTAAGTTACTTTATACTGCGAAAAAATATCTGAGTCTCATGGGAAAGGTACTATGCTCACCTAAATCCAGGAAGACACTATACCTATGTGTCACGTATGAACTAACTAACGATATTTAATTTTTTTGAATTTCGCCCTGATAAAACATAGCGCGGCGTTGAGTTCCGTTACAGAACATCCAATGTCTCGAATTCAAGCAGAAAGCTAAGCGGGAATAAAGTGTGAAGCTATATTGCTATGCGAGCAAAGCCGAGTAATAACTAGTTATAAATATATGTGCAAATGAATATATATATATATATATATATTATAACGCCTGTAAACGTGACAGGTTGGACAGGTTGTGGGTTTGATTCCAACTCCAGGAAGGAAGGAACCAGGCAAAGCGCGGCGTTTCTTAACACTCGGTTCTCTGGTTCCCTCTGCCTACCCTGCTATATGCGGGATACAGCGTGAAGCTAAAATTCCTCAATTATTAAAATATACTTGCAACATCCGGTAAACATGTTACATACAACATAAAAAAAACATATTTTCAAGTAACAAGCAAAAGGGACAATAAATTGCACCAAAAGCATTTGTAAGTTTGAAGGACGTTTTTATTTACGATTGCCCTAAACTCGGTATGACCGTAAAATATTTTTATGCTTTCACAAAGTTTGGGCAATAACTTGGAATTGCTTTTGAGGAATTGTTAAATTGACGGAAATTATAAATCAACACTCAGCTGCTTCTTTTTCTGTTCGGGCTATTTTAAGTTTGGATAAGGATTTTTAGATCTTTTTTTGAATGTTTGAATGTTAGTTAGATGGAATTTAACCGCAGTCAATTTGATGTTTGAGACAAAATGACATATACAATATATTTGTTATATATTTGTTATCCTTGGACAATGTTCTATATATACATATTAGAAGCCTTATGGTAATATAAATATCATACTCAAAACAAAAAAAAGTGTATAATGAATATTATTAACCTCTATATAAACTGACTAAATATGTATGTATGTACGAGTACATAGGTTTCGAATTGACAATTTCGCATATTAAATTCGTATTCATGAGTTTTACATTCAATATACTCGTATATCAAATTCATGTCTTTGAATTCTTGTAAACTTCAAATTCAATTTTTCGATTTTCAATTTCAACTGTTACAATCTTCTTCGTTTTTTAAAAGGAATGAACCAAAAAAGAAATTAAGTTTTAAATAAGAAATTGAAACTATAAACATGAATATGGTAAACTTCAATTCTATAATGTTATTAGATTCATATCTCGCATAGCAGGGTATACAAAGAGAACCTAGAGACAAAACACTCCGTTCTTATTCTTTTCATCCGAATTCGTGACATTGCGTGTTTTTTATTTGTTACCAGAGCCAGGAAATGAAACTAATTTAAGCCTAATCATTTCCCCAGGTGGAATTCGAACCCACAATCATTCGTGTTTACAATGAGATGCTGTTCCACTGCACCAGGTCTCTTGCAGTAAAAAAAATAATCTGTTTTATTAAACCATTTTATCATTAAATCTATTGCTCAAGTGTAATCTAGCATATGTATATAGTACTGACCTATACTTAGGTTTAGGTTTAGGTAGATTCATATCGAAAAACATTTTTACTAGAAGCGAACAGCAATTTCTGCTTTCCTTCAAAAGAAATTTCATCTCGTCAATATTTGGTAGGAATAAAATTTTTTACACACGATATGCAGCTGGCGCAATATTCACGGCGTAACGCAAAACTATAATTTACATGAAAATCTACAAAAAAACTATAACGAATGAAATACGAAATATCATGAATCAATGTTTTTGGTTTAAGCGGTGTTTTTGATATTCGGTATATTTGACTTTACTCATAATTAAATATATTTGACCTTTAATCTTTTAGATTGATGAAAATATTTATATTTTTTTTTTTTTTTTTTTTTATGGATAAAGGATGGCAAACGAGCAGAAGGACCACCTGATGGTAAGTGGTTACCTTCGCCCATGAACCTCTACAACACCAGAGATGTTGTATGCGTTGCCAACTTAGAGGATATAGATGGAAGGGGAGGACAATGTAGTAGTCCGCTATCGGAACCACCACATTTTGGGGAAAGGATAGGTGGGAGAGGGGAAAACCTGGCTTACATGCCATCGAACCGGAACACATCATAAGATATTTGGCGGTTCGTCTTTGACATGATAGTGGTCGCGAGCCAGACGGAGGACGAACCTCCTACCATTTATTTGTAACAATCTCTCTACAGAGATATTAACAACAAAGATAAGGAGCGTATAAGAATTTCAATGTAGCTGGAAAAGAACGTATAGCATAGCGGTCAGAACGCTTGAATGATTTCCAAGAGACACAGGTTCGAGGTTAGACTAGGCGCATTTCGTTTTAAACTATTATCATAGCTCCACTCTGTTGCGCAGTGCGTCGTGCCAATATCGAGGCGTGAGGTTAAATTCTACCACATACTATATAATGTGTCGATTTTGGGTGGAAAGTTGAGAACGGAGTGTCTTGACACTACATTCTCTCTCACTTCCTTTTTATGCGAAGTAAAACATAATGCTAAAAAATAATAATTCACAATCAATGCCTTAAAAAGTTTTTTGTATAAGAAAGTCAATAAAGATTTTAACAAAAAAGGAAAGTGACTTCAAAGAAAGTGCACCAAAAAGTTAAATAATTACGAATAACTCAACAACTACTAATCAAAACCTAACTAAATTGAATTGGTCACCACATCTGAAGCATAATCTATCATATAAAAATATAAAATAAACATTAAAATAGTTTCACCCAGTAATAAGTTATTTGGTAACACACACAGAGAAATATGATCGACTTGAGAAACTCCTTTTTTGAGAAACGGTACAAAATAGTAAGAATTGACTTACAACCAAGGCGCTTAAGCTTAGAGCTTTCATTTCTATATAAAAATCATCCAAGTTAATATTCTAATTTATCCCAAATCACACCTGAAACGAATAAAATTGACTTTTATTGCGGTTTGCACTACCTTAATTCGTTTTATGTTACACCAAATAGCTATTTATACGTTCTCACTCCTTTGGGAACGAAGAAGAATTATACCAGATCTGACCTCGTAAATTTTTGAACAAAGAGAGATTTTACTTGAATAAATAAATTCATGGATTCGTGGCTTAGTATTATTAGTTCTAATTTGATTTCAAAAAGTTATTACGGTATTTTTGAGAAAAAAAATGACGAAAATGGAAGTTGAGATGTGTGTTGACTTTTTAAAGGATGTGCGCTTCGATTCCATTATTTTGTTTTTTTTTTTAAATTGAGATATTACAGGTCGAATGGTGCAGCTCAACACCGCGCTTTGTCTTACCAGAATAATTAAATGATAATTAAATATAAACACTCCACTACTGTGTGGTTTCCTAGAAATTTCCTTCCACGTCCTATCCGGAATATCCTACCTGCGGCAGTGTTTCCAAATCGATACGACATAGCTTACATACCGACAAAGAACAGACAAAAACCAACCTCAAATAATGACGAATAACTCAAACACTACTCGTCGTCTTACTAACTTTAAATGGGGCTACATGAGAAAAACTGTACCCATCATAAAAAAGACACCAAAATTGGTCAATCCAGTAAAAAGTTATGCAATAACACATAAAAAAATACGGAAAATATGATAATTAAGAACCTCTTTCTTTTTGGGAAGTCGGTTAAAAAAATTATAATTCTTAAACAATCACCTATCAAAATACGAAAGCAATATGACCCAATGAAAATACGTTATTTGATAAAATCTTTGCCGCATACTACAATTAGAAACAAATGAGTACGAGTGCATGCTTTAGTGAAGTTTGAATAGAAAAGCAGTTGCGAGGTGAGTATTAACACCGTTTAACAACCCCTTCTAAATATATAAACACGTTTTTTACCTCCAAGTATGTTCATAAAGGGCCCTTTTATTTTTCCTGTATTTTGTATAAGCTATTATTTTTTTTTAGCTTCACGTATAGCAGGGTAGGCAGAGGGATTCATAGAACCTAGTGTAAAGACACTCCGTTCCCTTTTCACATTTCCGTTTCCCACTTTCCGCCGAATTGAGGCATTGGGTGCTTAATCGCGGAACTCAACGCCGCACTTTGCCTAGTTTCCAGAGAGAGGAAATAAAAATATTAACTATTATTTAATATTTTCATTTCCTGGTGTGAGAATCCACCCACAACCCGTCGTGTTTATAGTCAGACACTTGTGCCTCAGGACCACGACACCGAGAAACAATTTATTAATATTCATCAACACTATATTCCATTTGTCTTTCAATTAGAAATATTGCATAGCATTCAGTAGCAAGGCGGAATGCGAACTCGTTTTATGTAACGACACCGTCCGACCGTTAAATCATGCACATATCAATTAGGTCATGTTAGCATCAAGTTTTTTTATTTATTATTAAAAAATATATATTTCTAATAGTGTTATAAAATTACTATAAAATCTAAAATCCCATTTTTCCCATTTTTCATAGAAAATTTCAGAAATCCTCTCATAGTGCTCCTCTACACTTTCCAAGCAGCTAACACAAAAAATTTCAGCCTTCTATACGGTCATTTCACCTGTACATTGTCTGTCAGTCACTCAGAAAAGGGATTGTCCCTTTATACTTCTATATATAGATTGTTTAGATAATGCGAACTGTGTAATTTCATTGTGTAAATCCATATGTAATTCAATTTTTACAATAGCTCTTGGTCGCTTTTATACCATTAAATCAGCTACATAAACGTATTATTTTTCTACCCACTTTTTTTCAAATACATATTTTACACAGTATCAATGATACTGCAGGAAGTTCACGAAAAAGCATGAGGACCCCCTGAAGGGCATGCATGAAGAGGCTAATGACTGTGGGCGACGCGAAAGAGGTATGCAGAAACGCTTCGTTCCCTTCGACTACCTCGCTAGGAACAAAGCGTGAAGTTAAGTAAGCAAGTAAGTATTTTTTTTACAAACCCAACATTATCAAATATCATAAAATATGCGTTTACTGTCTAGCGTTGTCCCACGATGACCTTAAATATGCCAAAGATCCCAATTTAAGATATGTACATCACGAGGTCCTATCCACCCTACAAAACGCGAAAACGGGTATAGTAAGTATAAAAAAGGACAAAGGACAAAAAGGTACATATTGCTTTCAATATTGTAAAAAATAATCTCCTTATGCATTACTTATGATTTTATTACCTAAGGCCCTTTGTTCTACGCTCGACAACAGATAGGCCACTTTTATCACAAATTCTGTAGTATAATTTGATCTTTACCTCAAGCGATATGTAAGGTTGATGGTCCAGTCTACGACAGTAGAAAAAAGAATATTTTAAAATTTTTCGCATCTCCCGCGTATAGTAGGATAGGTAGTAAACCCAGTATTACGGCACTCCATAGTACAACACTCTATTTCTACTGTAAACCTATATAAGAGACATTGCAAGCTTAGAGCCGGAACTCAACGCCGCGGAACTTACTAGACTTACGGGGATCGAGTTCAACTATCACGTATCAAGACAGACTATTTCACTATGCCATGTTAAAAATAGTTATAATTTATTATTCAAATTATTTGATAAAAACTAAAAGGGACAAATAAATAATACCAATTCCATATAATTCTGACTAAAGTAGCCTAGAACGAATAAATACTTTCAATTCTTAGAAAACAAATAAAAGTTTTATATCTAATGGAACTATGCTCCTCTTTACACTTTCTTCTAAATAATAAATTATATTATTAATGCCTATTAAATTGCGATACCTAATGTAATATATAAATATATATTTCTTCTGTCAAATTTTTAAGATATTTATAGCTATATATATCTTTATAGTTTTCACTCTCCAGTGTGTACATACTTTAGGCGTCTCGACAAAATTTCCTATGGTAAATTATAAGGGGCTTCAGTTTGATAGTGATGGCGTATTTTATTAAGTAGGAACATTATGAGACGGTGTAATGACAGGCTTCCGTGGTTAATTTGGTTGAAGAGAAATGTGTTTTCAAAGTGTTGCTCCACGGTGTAGCAAAATTACAGTCTTTATTAATGATGTTAAAATATATTTAAAGTTTTAAGAATAAAACCATATTATGTGTAGATAGAAGGAAACTTGTGTCGAGACACTCCTTTGCTTGTTATGTGGCGATACTCAATGCCGTGATTTGTCTTATCACACAGGGAAATGGAAATAAATTTAAAATAATAATTTCCACGAGTGGGAATCGAATCCACAACCACTCGCGCTTACAGTCAGACACTGACTCACTGCGCTATGACTTTAGTAGATATATAAATTCTATCTTGAAAACATCAATCTTCATGAAACATCGTATAACTGGATTTGCTATTGATTGTTTTGATCCCTACTCGAGATATTGAATATATTTAAATTACTATAATTACTCCATTCTATTAAGGCAGAGCACAGCGTTAAGTTCCGTCGTCCAAAATCTTCTTGACAATAACTAATATATGACTACAAAGCAAGAAAACGTAAAAAGAAGAAAAAATACAAAAATATATATTTTTTTAAATATTTAAGATCTAAAAACAAGAAATTAAAGATAGTTATGATCTAACACAAGAAATATATAGAAATTTTACAAACAGTTACTAAATGAAAACTCCCCAAACGTTATTGTGATGGGTAAATCTAGTCAGAATAATTTATACTCTAACACTAATGAAATGGCCGCGCCTGGAACTGATTGCTTCATTCTATTCGCGATTTATTATGGAAAATCATGGAATGCTTTTAATTTTAGGTTGCCAGATACTAGTTAGCAGTCCTGACTTTCCTCGTTTATTTACAATGAATCCAATGTATGAATAGAAGGAATACTTACTTACTTACGCTTTATTCCTAGCGGAGTAGTCAGAGAGAATGGAGCGCCAAACGCTACGATCCCTGCATATCTTATTCGCCTCGTCCACAGTCATTAACCTCTTCATACATGACCCTCCGGAGGGTCCTCATTGTTTTTACGTAAAGAATAAATAAATATTTTTCTTTATGATAAAATGAGATGGCTCTTTTACACAACCAAATATATGAAAATTATTTGCGTATTCCCGCTCAATGGTAAGACTCAGCGTAGCGCTCAGTTCTGCTACTCATAACTGACTTTCTACAATATCAAGGATATTTTAAAACATACTGTTCAGATGTTTTTTTTTTATTCAAGCTTTTCCCACATACTAAGGTAGTCAGATAGCAAAGTGTCAAGACACTCCGTTCTCTACTTTCGCGAAACCCCATCGAATTTGAGAAATTGCATATAGAGTGGCGAAACTTACCGCCGCGCTTTGAGCAAAGAAATAAAGATAAACTATATACGAGTATAATCCGTTAGTTAAGATAATAATTTGTTTTAAGGCAAAGCGCGGCGTTGAGTTCCGCCACTCAGCACGCAATGCCTCAATTGGGCGGAAAGTGGGGAACGGAGTGTCTTAACACTAGGTTGCCTCTGCCTACCCTACTATATGTGGGATACAGCGTGAAGCTATGTATGTATGTATGTAATCAGTTAGCCGGAGTAGGAATCGAACCCACAACCAATCCATTTACAGCCAGACATTGTACCACTGTACCACGATGTTATCATTAATTTCATATTGATTTCTTTTATATACGAGTAATTTAAATTCATATATTCATTACAATACCCTATAAAATTCTAAATATTTTAAGCGGCTAACTCCCATCTGTTATCTTATTAAACTGCAAAATTAGCTCGCATCGTCTGGCGTATGAATCAAAAGTAATTGTTCGTTGTACACTATGCCCTAAGAGGACTCAATTGATATGATGACAATTTATGACAGTATCGAGTCGTTAATTGTACTTACGAGCGCTTGTTGTTGCCAATTTATATTTGCTGAAATATTTTTGAGGTATTTTGGCTCAGTGGAAGGGTTAGCTGTAGATATGAATGGTTATGGATTCGATTCACAGTTAGGGGAGTGATTATGTTAAAATTATTTTCTGATCCTCCGCTCTAGGAAGACAAATCGAGGTTTTGAATTTCGCCTCTAAAACTCAATGTCGCGATTTCAGGAGGCGAACGGAGTGTCTTGATTCTTGATTCTTTTTGAGTACTTTGATATAAGGAAAAAACATAATGCAACGTTTTATGTAAGCCCCCCCGAGCAAGGATCGAATCCCCAACTATCGCGCTTACAATCTGGTTCTGACCCACTACTGTATATATGAATTAGATATTTACATACTTCGTAAGTATAATCAAATTCTTTAAGCCTTTATTACTTATATTTTATATAACTAAACTAGCTTTTGCTTGTGTCTTCGCCCACTTCATGTGTTGATAAAAAGTAGCCTACATCCTTCCCCAAGGTTTAATGTTTTTATAATGTAATTAAACTTGATTTTGTCTCGATTCGGCGGAAAGTGGGGAACGGAGTGTCTTAACACTAGGTTCTTAGGTTCCCTTTGTCTACCCTGCTATATGTGGGATACAGCGTGAAGCTATGTATGTATGTGTGTATGTGTGTATGTATAATGTAATTATAAGAAAACATTTAATATTACTTATATAGTAGTAAAGAATTTTTTTTTAATGAATCTATAAAAAAAATTGATACTATGGTCTATCTTATCTTATCAAAACAATCTGTTCTTCGCTTTCCGCCCGCATTCGGGACATAGTGGAACTCAAATCCGCGTATTGTCTTGCAAAGCGGGAAAATAAAAATATTTTAGATATGTATAATCATGTAAAATTTAGTATTTTCATTGCTTGGGTTTGGTAACAAGGCAAAGCGCGTCGGTGAGTTCCGCCACTCAACATGCAATGCCTCAATTCAGCGGAAAGTGGGGAACGGAATTGTTGAAAGAGAATGGAGTGTCTTAACACTAGGTTCTCTGGTTCCCTCTGCCTACCCTGCTATATGAGGCGCGAAGTTGAAAAAAAAAATTATAATAATTTCCCCGAGTGCTGCACTGAAATCGAACTCACACTTCACACGCCACTAACAACAGCTTCACCTTACAACTCCATATCAGTATAAATTTAGTACCCTAATTACCGTAACAGTTAATCAATTCAGTAATTAATTTAACAATAATTAATTATATAAAAGTTATTATATGATTATTGTAATACATAAACCACAATCACCAATATATTGCCAATATATATCTAGGTATTTTTAACCAACTTCAACAAAAGGTGAAGGTTCTCAATTCATCTGTTTTTTAAGTGTTAAGTCCCATAATTTTTTACTAGAAAGAAAGAGAAACTTGGTTCAGTTTTAATATTTTTTTATATGATAGCTATCTTCTGATCTGGTCGTATTTAAATTTAGTTAAGATCTGATGAGTAGTTTTTGAGTTATTCGTAATAATTTTACATTTTAGTACATTTTGTTTGAAGTCAGTTTCCTTTTTACCCGACTGTCAGAGGAGGACAAAAATATCGTTGATGAGTATCGTGTGGGGTACCAAATGAAAGGACTTAATTAGCACATTTCAAATACAAAACACATAACTAGCTTTCATAGCCTTAACATTATTTGTACTTGCTTACTAAATTTGAAGAATTGGTTCAGTCGGGTTTTTTGTTCTTTATAATTATTGTTAAAAACTGAATTATTTACAGATATTTACTAATTTACTATAAAACAATTAGCGATATTTAAAAATTAAATTCACTTCAAAATAAAAAAGAGAACCAACTTTAAATAAAATGCATTAAAAGTAAAAATATTACGAATAACTCAAAAACTACTTATCAGAACTTAATTTAAATGGGACCACACAAGAAACAGTTCCATACCAAAATTGTTTCAGCCATTACAATGTTATGCAAAAAAACTATAGAATTGCGAACCTCTTTTTTTAAATCGGTTAAAAATTAAATTCACATATAAAAATTAAAGAAGAAAATTATACAAATAAACTGAAACTACATGAAAACATAACTAATGTTCAAGTAACATTTTAAATGAAACAGAATAATATAAGTATGGCGTGTTGAGTTGTAATTGTTTGTAGCTTTGAAGATCGTATCGACTGTTTAGATTGAATTCTAAAGAAAGTTTCTACTAAACTGGACTTTTTTAAATAATATATGTTAGAACTTTAAAAAGCTTACTCATGTAAAACTGTATTCTTAATTATATCTAACCGACTTCAAAAAAAGTGGTTCGCAATTCGTAGTATTATTAGTATAAGTATTCTTATAGTGTTTGCTCGACTTTTTCACGACATAGTCGGTTTTAATAAATACCCCGTCCTGAGACCCTCAGGAAAAAAGGTATAAGGTAAAGTTATATTGATTTAATCAGTTTATAAGTATTTTAATTTATATTTAGTAAGTAAAGATATGTAATTAAAAGTAATAAGTAAAGATATGTAATTAAAAAGTTTATAAATGAATTGTATTGATTGTGGGCTATATTCCTGTCGTCAAGAAGAGAGTTGACCTGATGATTGTTGCACTGGTGATTGGGGAGTGTGTTGTGTTTTTGATAATTGGGTTACGAAAACGTTATCTCCAAGTACTTTACTGACTATAATGAAAGAGTATAAGTATTCTTATATGATAATGTGTGTAACATTTATATTTTTAAATTAGTATATTTCTGACACATCATTATAAAAAAATATTAGTTTTTTTAACTTCTCCATGCACACAATAAATACGCCAATTTTCATATTTCTCTGTTTGCATAGGTTTCATAAAATTTAAACTGTTTAAAAATTTATTATTTTTTTTTTAACTTTACGCTGTACCCCGTATATAGCAGGGTAGGCAGAGGGAACCTGAGAACCTAGTATTAAGACACTCCGTTCTCTTACAACAATTCCGTTCCCGACTTTCCGCCGAATTGAGGTATTGCGTGCCGAGTGGCGGTACTCAACGCCGCGCTTTGCCTTGTTACCAAACCCATTAAATGAAAAATTCCATTTCCTGGAGTGGGAATCGAACCCACAACCTGTCGCGTTTACAGCCGCACGCTTGTGCCTCTGCGCCACGACAAGCGTTTATGACAGACGTATTAATATAATAATAAATTTGTGTGTAAGAAGAGTAGAACCTAGTACTAAGACACTGCGTTCTCTTAAGATTTTTGTTCCCCACTTTCCGCCTAACTGAGACATTGCGCGCTGAGTGGCGGAACTCAACGCTGAGCTTTACCTTGTTACCAGAGCGAAGAAAAGAAAATATTAAAAATTAATCATTATAATATTTTTGTATGAATATTTTAAAATACCATAAAATAACTTAGCAAAAGTAAAAGATTGTAAGTAGTTCCACTAGATGTATTTCAGAAGTAAGGCTCTGAAGCTAATAGCTGGAGTGGACTAAAAGGCGACCTCAATAAATAAAGTTACATTTATACAAACATTTCTGTTAGAAAATAAAATATATTTGTATAATTCTATGTTTAATATTTACTAAATATTGTGGCCACTGTGGCTCAGTGACAGAGTTGATTGTAAACGCGATTGGTTCTGGGTTGGATAACCACTCGAGGTAATGACTCGAATGATGAACTCGAGGTAAAATATGAGAGAATGAAAAATAATTTAATTATTTTTCATTCTCTACTTTAGTGAAATTAAATACGTCGTTAAGTTTCGCACAATGTCTCGAGTTTAAAAGGACACGTCAGAAGCGTCATAATCGAAGTTTATTATTACTTCATATTTTTTGTTAAAATAAGGTACTACATATTATTTTTTTATATTTCTATTATCTAAAACTAAGCTTATAAGACGCATACAGTTAGTCTTTCAGCTTTCTTAGAGAGTCCATTCTATACCACTCTCAGTAAAATCTAACTTTCAGCCCCCCCGATACTATACGAGTTGAAATAATAAATGTATGTACGGAGAGTGTTTCCACAACGCAGGCAATATACTCGTATTGCGAAAATCAATTTGGAAAGAACGTAGTGTTCAGAAATTCCGTTTTTATAGGGCAATTCCGTTTTTATACGTGTAAAAAAATACACGAAGCAAAAGATAATAATAAACTTTTAGAAAAAATAATAATAAACTACAGGAAAATTATTCTATAGATTTTTGTCAAAATAAGATACTTTTTACATATGTATTACTTTTTTTAATTTCCGTTACCTAAAAACCAAACTAGAGATAGTTTCTATAAGTTTTCTAAGAGAGTCCATTCGATACTAAACTTAGTAAAACCTAGCTGTCAACCTCCCCAAGTATACAAGTTGATATAATAAATGTGTGTACACTATATTGCGAAAATCAACTTGAAAAGAACGTAGTGTCAAGAAATTATGTAAAAAGAAGCATGAAGCGAAAAACAATTGAATTACAGGCGAATTATTTCATATTTTTTGTTATAATAAGATATTTTTTACATATTAGATACCTTTATTTCCAACACCTAAATCCAAGCTAGAAATAGTTTCTATAAGTTTTCTAAGAGAGTCCATTCCATACCAATCTTAGTAAAACCTAGCTGTCATCCTCCCGATACTATACGAGTTGAGATAATAAATGTGTGTACGAGAGTGTTTCCACGCTATATTGCGAAAATCAATTTGGAAAGCGCCGACTCATGAAATTGCACGCTGTGTTATAGTGGACATTGGTTTATTTTAAACCAGTGGTTGCGTGGATAAAATATGTAGATAAATCTGCCACGGTGGTAGTAGGATCTTTTCAAATTTATTTAGGTTAGAGGAAGAACTTACTTTGAAGAGAGGAAGGAAGATATATTTCAGCCTGTCTACTAGCATCAGATCATTTCTACTTTTAAAAAACATATTTAGAAAACGTATAAAAATTTGAACGCAGCGGGACTCGAACCCGCGCCTCTTGGAAACCGTCCAATGGTTTCCAAATATTTATACGATTTATAAATTTATACGATACGATTTATACGAAATCATATGATTTCGTTTCCTAAGTGTGTGATTAAAACTTTAAAATTTCAAAAACATTACTACTTTTTTTTAAATTTAGTTAAGTAGAAAGATGATTATCATCAGACTATCATCAGTTAATTCCTATCACGGATATCTGAGGCGGCATTAGTAGGCAAATTTGGTTAAGTAGAGAGAGGAAGGATTTCGGCCTATCTAGAACTATAATGAGGCGTAGCGCAGAGGCAAAAGCATGCGAAAGTAAATGCGACAAGTTGTGGGTTCAATTCCCACTTCAGTATTCAGACACTCTGTTCTCTTAATATTTTTATTCCTCACTTTCCGTCGAAATGAGGCATTGCATGCTGAGTGGCGGTACTCAACGCCGCGGTTTGTCTTGTTACCAGAGCGAGGAAGTGAAAATACATACTGGGTGATGGAACTCAAAAGAGTGAAGCTAAAAAAATATATTATAAAAGATTTTTTTAACTAATAATCTAATCTTATTAACACAACTAAAATTTATATAGGACCACATCAGAAACCTTAGCTATCATAAAAAAACAATTCAGCCTGTAGCAATAAATTATATTTAAACCTCGTAGTTATTTAACTCATTGTGGACTGATACCCTAATTGGTCCACTTTGTTAAGCTCACAATATTGAAGTAGATAGGAATCTAGACTTAAGTTGCCAAAGCAGAGTACAATATTCTCTTTGAATAAAGCTTGGTGAATGAATAAAATTTTTCCACAAAAGATAACCGACTTTGTATTTTTTTTACAAATACCTAAATAAGTTAAATAAATTTAAATAGGATCACAGTAGCTTTTTTTTTTTTTTTTTTTATGGATACCGGATGGCAAACGAGCAGAAGGACCGCCTGATGGTAAGTGGTTACCTTCGCCCATGAACATCTACAACACAAGAGATGTACTAGATGCGTTGCCAACCTAGAGGATACAGATGGAAAGGGAGGATAATGTAGTAGTCCGCTATCGGAACCACCACATTTTGGGGAAAGGATGGGTGGGAAAGGGGAAAAACCTGGCTTACATGCCATCGAACCGGAACACATCATAAGATATTTGGCGGTTCGTCTTTGACATGATAGTGGTCGCGAGCCAGACGGAGGACGAACCTCCTACCACCAAACAAAAGCTCTAACTATTATATAAAAAAGAATCAACAAAATTAGTCTACCCAGTGAAAAACTTAGGAAACGAAAAACATATTTACAAAACCTATAAGAATTTGAACGCAGCGGGACTCGAACCCGCACCTCTTGGAAACTGTTTAAGCTCTCTCATCACAAAGCCATGAGTTCTACATCCATCTGCGTCAAAATTCTTTAACGCTTGTTACAACTTATTTTTGTTATGTATTTTGGATTCTCTCTTACCAAAAAATTGTTCCTTGAAATAATCTTTGGGTAGCAGAAATATGTAAAAATCTCTCTACAGAGATGTTAACAACAAAAATGTAAGAAGCGTATAAGAATTTCGGCGCAGCAGGATATAGAACGCATGGCCGGGTCAGAGCGCTTTGACGGTTTCCAAGAAGCGCGGGTTCGAGTCCCGCTGTGTTCAAATTTTGATACGTTTTCTAAATATGTTTAACAAAAATTACAGTCAAATTAATAACCTCGTTCTTTTCAAAGCCATTTAAAAATTGAAGCACTCATCATAATATAAGTGTGATAACTTCCTTTAAGGCCTGTCGTGGCGCAGAGGTACAAGCGTGCGACTGTAAACGTGACGGGTTGTGGGTTCGATTCCCACTCCAGGGCATTCCCTGTTACGAAACCCAGAAAATGAGAAATTCCATTAAATTTCTCATTTCTTGGGTTTCGTAACAAGGCTAAGCGCGGCGTTGAGTTCGGCCACTCAGCAGGCAATGCCTCAATTCGGTGGAAATTGGAGAACGGAGTGTCGTAACACTAGGTTCCTCCTGCCTACCTTGCTATATGTGGGATACAGCGTGAAGCTATGTATGTTTGTATAACTTCCTTTTTTGGAAATAGGTTAATAGATTCAAGAAATTCGTCCCAAAATAAACACAACTAAGTGACCGTTCGACAAACGCTAATGTCGAATTCAATTTATAAGACGTCTGCCGCCAAACAACTATAAATTCCGAACTCGATCCGGGCTTCGCCAAAATAATCCATTTTGTAATACTCGTGCTACTTAACATTTATAACGAGAAGATCCGCTGAATAATAACGGAGTTTACTTTGTGACTTGAACATTTGTATTATGATAGTGTTGTTTCAAATTTTTATTAGGTACTTCTTATATTATAGACTAACTTCCGCTAATGGCTTCGCTTTTTTTTATGGATAACGGATGGCAAACGAGCAGGAATACCACCTGATGGTAAGTGGTTACCTTCGCCCATGAATATCTACAACACTAGAGATGTTGTAGATGCGTTGCCAACGAAAGGACAATATAGTAGTCCGCTATCGGAACCACCACATTTTGGGGAAAGGATGGGTGGGAAAGGGGAAAACCCGGCTTACATGCCATCGAACCGGAACACATCATAAGATGTTTGGCGGTTCGTCTTTGACATGATAGTGGTCGCGAGCCAGACGGAGAACGAACCTCCTACCACCAAACTACTAGGATACCCGCTTCTTACGGGACGCTACCCAGCGGCGGAGGGGAATTGTATTCTAACCCCGTCCCCTCACAGGGAAGGTTCCCAAAAAGCTAAAATCTATATAAATAGTACAAATAATAATTTATTTTAATTTAATATATGTACATATTACTACGAAACCACCGTAAAGCTAGACGCTGTATCCTGCATATAGCAGGGTAGGCAGAGGGAACCTAGTGTTAAGACATTCCGTTCCCCCCTTCCCGTCGAATTGAGGCATTGCGTGCTGAGTGGCGGAACTCAACGCTGCGCTTTGCCTTGTTACCAAACCCAAGAAATGAAAATATTAAATTTTACATTTCTTGGAGTGGGAATCGAACCCACAACCTGTCGCGTTTACAGTCGCTTGCTTGCGCCTTTTGGCCACGACGGGCGTTAAATTGAGTTAAGATTGACTTATTGACTAGTACTGATTGGTTAGTAGTTTTTGAGTTAATCGTAATAATTTTACTTTTCAATGAATTTTCGTTGTCGTCTGAAAAGTCTGTTTTCTTTTTTTGTTAAAATATTAATAATTGTTATATATTTCTTATATAGACTAAGTTCTGTTTGCGGCTTTGTACGTGAGACATTAGATAAAAGTTAAATGTAGATTTTACGATATTCTGATGCTGAGCTATACTACTGTATACGAGTAGTTTTATTTAAATTCGTTCAGTAGTTTTTGCGTGAAATAATAACACACGTCGATACCTGATAGACAGTAAAGGACGAAGTGTCTTGTCACTAGGTTCTCTTTGACAAATATAATTAATATGATTTATTTTCAAATATAATTATTTTAATTTGATAAATATAATTTTCTTTCTTCATAAGAAAAATCATAACTTTATTTATATAAGGTTGAATATAGACAAAGCTTACTAAGCTTTTTGAGCTATTATCAAAGAGGGCACAGGTTCAATTTCCGCTACTCATAAAAATTTTAACTCTTCCCCCTCTGAGAGTTGTTGAAAGATAATCGATATTTGAACACAGCATTCCTTTGCGAGTTGCTGTTACTTTATACCTTTTTCTTCATAGAAAAATTATATAGAAATTCGATATTTTGGTATGATTTTTTTTTTATAAATTCATGCTTTTTCCGCATTACAGAGAACTTCGAATGAAGACCCAAAATTCTAAAAACTTAGCTTTGCGCCCGCATTCGGGACATTGTACGATAAGTGGCGGAACTAAACGCCGTGATGTGTACCAGAAAAGAATAGATAGATAAATTACAGATAATAATTTTAAAAAAATCCCACAACTAATCGTGTTTACCTCAATATAAAATATCGTTAGAAAAACTCGAGTTTTAGGTTTAATAACTTAATGAAAATGGTACAAAAATATACTTCAATGAAGCTTTCTTTTAATTCATTTTAATGAAAATAGCCCAAGAAATATTTCTATATGAGACAATTTTAAAAATATTCATTTCTAACCTAATAATAATAATAATTAAGAATATTCTTCCCATTCTTCTCCAGAATTACCAATAAGCTCTCTATATCTTGAAATTTTCAAAATATTTCCAACAAGAAAGACTATAAGTTTCAAACATTATCGCAACGTACTGCGGCGCGGCTGAGTTGAAATATGGAGGTTATAAAGTAACCGTGTCTGTTTTATTATTGAAAGAGAATTACTACAATACGAAATGTCTCATATATTTTTTTCTACTTATTTCAATTCTTCTAGTTATAGAATATTCGATTATTTTGTGAAATATAGTTGAAAATTGTGCAAAAAATATTTTTTAAACATATTTATAAGCAAAAATAAAGCGTGCTATACCCTTTCTCGCATAGCAAAGTAGACAAAAAAAATGTAGTGTTTTACGAGTGGGAGTCGAACCCATAACCAATCGCGCTTACAATTGGACACTGTACCACTGCGCCTATATGGCTATAATACTACTGTATTACGATACATATATACGTAGATTTTTTTTAGGCTTCACGCTGTATCCCGCATATAGCAGGGTAGACAGAGGGAACTTGAGAACCTAGTGTTAATACACTCCGTTCCCCACTTTCCGCCGAATTGAGATATTGCGTGCTGTGTGGCGGAACTCACCGCCGCGCTTTGCCTTGTGCCTCTGCGCTACACAGGCGTTTAGTACTCCCTAAATCATACAGCCAAACACAAAAGAAAAAAAATATAAAAAAAAATACTTTAATAAATCCAAAAGCAAGGTTATATTGTATCGTAAACAAAATAAAATATCGTTGTCTCTTACTTGAACGACCTAAATATGTATATTTACTTAGGTCTGAAATTTATACGGTCACGGGCACCCACGGGCCCTTTTACTCGTTATACATTTTATTAAGAAAATGCGAAAACGTGTCACAGTTTTTTAAAGTATATATTATGTGAAAAAACGTCGAGGGAGTATGGTTTATGGTGCTATAATTGCTATATAGAATGGGTAGGTTAAGCATTTTTTTTTCTGGTTTCTAATGGGATGGGTGTGCGTTTGTTAGAAAAATAGATATAGGAACAGATGTTTATACAGTTTTGAGGTAGTGTGAATATTTTTTTAACGCCTGTCGTGGCGCAGAAGAACAGGCGTGCGACTGTAAACACGGCAGATTGTGGGTTCGATTCCCACTCCAGAAAATGGATGATGATGATGAGTTTTCATTTTCTGGGTTTGGTAACAAGGCAAAGCGCGGCGTTGAAATTCGCCACTCAGCACGCAATGCCTCAACTCGGCGGAAAGTGGGGAACGGAGTGTCTTAACACTAGGTTTCCTCTGCCTACCCTGCTACATGCGGGATATAGCTTGTAGCTATATATGTAAGTTAGAGAGAAACGAGTGTTTTGAGTGTCAAGACACTTTGTTTTCCGCTCTCGTTTTCCGAAATATTGCATGCTGAGTGGCGGAGCTCAACGTAGTGCTTTGTCACACTCGAACGAAAGAATAAAAATAAATATTACTTATACCTATTCATTTCCCCGGATAAGAATCGAACCTACAACCAATCGCGTTTGCTGTCAGACACTATCGCCCTACACTACCGTAACTTTTGCCACATAATGTCTCGAAATGAAAGAGAACGAAAAGAACGGAATATATAGACACTAATTTCTGTCTGACTATTGTACTATATGGGAAGAATGCGAAAAGCTAATATTATTTTCGTTTTTAAGAACAAATACACCCCGTTATCAAGTCCATATAGCGGTTTCTCGCGTGTCCTGAATATTTAATATGTAACGTGGGAACTGACTTCCACGTCGACGTGTTGAAGTAAACTCTCTTTATGAACTCTTATTTTTAGATTTTAGATGAAAAAGTAATAAAATATTATAAGATAGAAGTACATTTACAGACCTGTTGTGGCGCAGAGGCAAAGGCGTGCGACTGTAAACGCGACAAGTTGTGGGTTCCCACTTCAGTTACGTTAAATAATATTTAGTAATTTCGTTTCCAGGCTCTGGTAACAAGGAAAAGTGTGGCGTTGAGTTCCGCCACTCAGCACGCATTGCCTCAATTCAATAGTAACACTCGGGAGAATGATGACAAGACACGGTGTTAAATTCCACACAATATCTCGAATTGGATCGGAAAGCGAAGAACGGAGTCTCTTGACACCAACTTCTCTCTACCTACCCTAAGCAGGAAAATTGAATCTATAAAATTATATACCATAACTACTTGACATGAAGTACAACGATTTGTATTAATTATCTTATTCAAAAGCAATATTTTTCTCGTATAAATTGCTAATTAGTCTTAATATAAGAGTTATATGAGCCAACCCACCAAGCCAGTTACCGCCTGTCGTGGCGCAGAGGCGCAAGCGTGCGACTGTATCCTGACAGGTTGTGGATTCGATTCCCACATCAGGAAATGGAATTTTTAATTTCCTGCGTTTGGTAACAAGGCAAAGCGCGGCGTTGAGTTCGGACACTCTGCTCGCAATGCCTCAATTCGGCTGAAAGTGGGGAACGGAGTGTCTTAACACTAAGTTTACTCTGCCTACCCTGCTATATGCGGGATACAGCGTGAAGTTTTGTTTGTATGTATGAGTTATTTGAGATTTTATTTACAAAAGAACTGCTTCTTAAACTTCTTCAATAGGTAAGGCAACAAATACAGGAAAAGAGGAAGAAAAAAAAAATATATTTTTTATATGCCACATATATTTATTTATTTCACGTATTAAAGTTAAAAGGTACCTAACACGACCTATTGTTGAACAACGCCAAAATGCAAAAAGTATTTTTAATATACAAACCCTTTTACTTTAATCATACTTATAATCATTACTTCTCTTCAGAGTCTTTATCACGATAGTATTTTATACATATGTAAAACCCTTCCAATACTCACTGACTGACTGACAGACGAAAAGAGCCAAAACTACCGCACGTAGAAAGCTGAAAATTGGCATTTAGATTCCTTGGGGAGTGTAGATTTCCAAAATTTTCTTTCTTGGGGAGTGTAGAAGAATACTAAAAAAGGATCTCCAGAAATTCCTACGAGAAAAGGAAATTAGGATTTTAATTAAAATCCACGCGAACGAAGTTGTGGGTGCGAAGTATGTATGTATAAATAAATACGTTGAAGTAGATTGTGAGTAAAAGTTTTATAATCTGCTTGACGAAGGACAGTTAAGTTAAATTAGTTTTGCTGGATGACATGAGATAGACGCTTTATTTTGGTAATTTCTGAAATGGACTTTGATAAAAAAATATATGTATATTTAAAACCAGGGAGACAATACTAGGTACTGTGTATAAAAAATCTTTGCTTTATTTTGAATTTAAAAAGTGTAACATACTCATCCACTTCCACAGGTTGACGGGAAGATATCTCTATCGGGGATAAGTCCACCTTTGTAAACTAAAAAATGTATTTACTTTTTCTTATGTATTTTAAGTACAATAAAAAATATAATATAATAAATTACTCTAAAATAATTACAATTTTGATAAATATGAAACTATTCGGCAGTACACTAGGCTCCTTCTGCCTACCCTGCTGTATGCGGGATACAGCGTGAAGCTAAATACGTTAAATTAATAAAATAAATGTTACACGCACTATCATGCGTTTTACATACACTTTTAGCCATCACGTATTTTAGGAGTTATCACTGTTGAAAATCGATTTTCTTCAGGATTCCTTTACGAAAACGTAGCTTGCTATTGTAATACAAACACTGAACATTTTATGTAAATTTAAAATTAATTCAAATTTATTTCGATTAATCTTCCTGCTCTGGTAAAATAAAACGTGGCGTTCATTCCACTTCCACACATCGTAAACGTACACGTACCTTCGAACTTGTAAAGCCCACTAGTGGATATTTTCGATTTGTATGATCTCTACAAAAAAAACGGTGAAAATAGCTCACCCAAATTGTAAAATATCATGAAAAAGGCGTACATTGGAGACGATATATTTTTATGTGCCTCCAGAAACCAAGTGGGAAATCGTTAGAGCTGCACAAGTCCGAAGATACGTGTACGTTTACGATCGGAAAGCTTTTACTGTAATTGTCACTGGTGGGAGTATGCAGTGACACATTATATTAGGAGGAACGAGGTAGAGTGTATAAAATTATATTTTTAAAAGTTTAAACGTAATAATGTGAAATATATTGTCGGTATTAGATACATAACTATATTAGTTTCCAAAATATTTTGAAAATACATACATACATAGCTTCACGCTGTATCACACATTTAGCTAGGTAGGCAGAGGGAACCTAGTGTTAAGACACTCCGTTCCCCACTTTCCGCCGAATTAAGGCCTTTTGCCTTGTTACCAAACCCAGGAAATAAAAATACTGAACTTTTACATTTCCTGGAGTGGGAATCGAACCCACAACCTGTCGCGTTTACAGTCGCACGTACCTCTGCTCCACGACAGGCGACTTACATAATAAACAAACAAATAGCCGCAAATTATTAATTTTCACAAAGAAATAGCTATTAAAACCGTCGAACTGATATCAAATGATTTATTTATGATCGTTAAATGCCCTCATTGATAATAATTATTTATTTCATTACAAATTTTGTAGAATAAATATAATTTGCCATGTTTACACACATTTATTTTTTTCTAAAATTATGTGAAAAAAAAATTGTTTGGATGTTTGTTTTTAATATATTGTCTAATTTACCTTATAATTATTATTATTTTGTTTAGCTTCACGCTGTATCACGCACATAGCAGGGTAGGCAGAGGGAACTTGAGAACTTAGTGTTAATACACTCCGTTCTCTTTTAACATTTCCGTTACCTACTTTCCGCCGAATTGAGGTATTATAATTAATGACGCCTGTCGTGGCGCAGAGGCACAAGCGTGCGACTGTAAACGCGACAGGTTGTGGGCTCGATTCCCAGTCCAGGAAATGTAAAATTTACTATTTTCGTTTCTTGGGTTTGGTAACAAGGCAAAGCGCGGCGTTGAGTTCCGCCACTCAACACGCAATGCCTCAATTTGGTGGAAAGTGCGGAACGGAATTGTTGAAAGAGAATGGAGTGTCTTAACACTAGGTTCTCTGGTTCCCTCTGCCTACCCTGCTATAAGCGGGATACAGCGAGAAGTTAAAAAAAAATCTTTTACCCCACATCATTGTAGTCAGAGAGAACCCAACCTAGTGTCAAGACACTCCCATCCATCCTTCACTTTTCATCAAAAATCAAAACATTGTGAATTTAGTGGCGCATTTTAACACCGCGCTTTAAAACAAGAAGTGAGTAAAATAAAATTGCTAGATTTCCATGTATTCATGTGTGACTATAAAGCGCGACAAGTTATAGGTTCGATTTCGACTCCAGGAAATGAAAATATTAAATAATATTTATGTATTTTTATTTCCTCGCTCTGTACAAACAAACGGGACAAAGCGCGGCATTGTGTTCCGCCACATAGCCACGCAATGCCTCAATTTGGAGGAAAGTGGGGAACGTAAATGTTAAAAGAGAACAGTGTATCTTAAGACTAGGCTCTCTGGTTCCCTCTGCCTACCCTGCTATGTGCGAGATAAAGTGTGAAGCTAAATTATAAAAAAACAAATTACAGGTACCTATAGCAATTTCAAAATTCATGATCTTTAATTTTCAATATTCCTAATATACAAGGAAAAACGTTCATTATGTAAGTTCCATAAAATCTCATAATTCGAGGAAACAGGACATTTCATAATTTTTAAAAAGTTTCAGTTTCCACTGAAATTCAGTTTCGGTTGGTCAATATTTGAAGTCCAATATAGCGAACTCTAAAAGCTCGCTATAAGGGAAGAGACATTTTCCAGAGCAAGTAATCATATATCGAATGTAATGAATATTAAAAATATATTCATTGTATGTATTGAAACATACAGTTTCTGTATATAAATACGTGAAGCATAGACTTTGGACCTCTTTTTACGAAAATTACACGGACGGAGGAGCATGAAATTTGGCACACTTATAATTTATATAGAGGAGTGCAGAATACTAATATTTTTTTTTTTAAATAATGCATAAAAAGTGTATTAAATTAATAAAAAGTGGGGAACGGAATTGTTGAAAGAGAATGGAGTGTCTTAACACTAGGTTCTCTGATTCCCTCTGCCTACCCTATGCCTACCCTATGCTACGCTATACGCGAGATACAGCGTGAAGTTAAAAATATATATATATATATATATATATATATATTACCCACACTACCATGGTTTGACATTCACGTTTATATAAAATGACATATACATACATTGCTAAAGACAACGCGTTATCAACGCGTCAACGAGGACTCTAGTAATATATAAATAAATATGAAAATTATCTGACGGAAATCTCAATAGAACGGAGTGTCTTAACACTAGGTTCTCAAGATCTTTCTGCCTAACCTTCTATGTATGGTATACAGCATGTAGCTAAAAAAATAGATTAAAACTTAAATTTGTTGAAAACAATTGAAGTTGTAACAAAAAAAAGAAAATCTACTTTTAATAAAATGCATTAACAAGTTCAATTATTACGGATAACTCACAAACTTCCAGTTTGATCTTAACTTAATTTAAATGAGGCCACATAACAGACAGACAGAGGCCACAGAAGAAGAACTACATAAAATAATTTTGATCATTTCCTGGATTTAGTAACAATGCAAAACGCGGCGTTGAGTTCCGCCACTCAGCACGTAATGCCTCAATTCGGCGGAAAGTGGGGAACGGAATTACAAAAATACAACTGAAAACTCCAACATCATTTAACAATACAACTTATATTTATCCAATATTTGTATTTAATTTTTTTTAATACATAAACTGACCCCTAAATTGTAACGAACAGTTGATTACATTTGCATAATTAGTTTTCCAAAATAGATCTTTGGAGAATAATTCAATTGAATGAATTAATTAATGTTTTTATTGCCTACTGTA
>JAKGSA010000900.1:32560-95512 GCA_033558755.1 Philaethria dido
TAATATTACAAGTTGGTCGGACTCTTTAAATAAAATTTAGCTAGTTATTAACATGACTAAGCAAAAGACGACTCAGCACTCTGCTTTATTTTTGTTTATCGGTACTATGGCTGCCACTCCTGCTTTCCGTGCGGTGATCTGTGAAGTCACCGTGGAAAATTCAAGCCCCAACGCCGAGGCGACAAGGGAGCTTGGTAGAAGTCGTGCGAGATGTCTACTAAAGCAGAATCAAGAGCAACAAGACGCCCGTGTCAATCGTCAACGACATCTTCCCAAAGTTTTCCAAGTGAACGACCAACCTTTTGTTATAAAGTATTCACAGTGTACGGGAAAACATGATGCGGGTATGAGAAGCCCATATCGTGTGACGAAAGTTTTGCCCAACGACCGATACGAGCTGAAACTGCTCATCGGTGGTGTAGAGTGGTGTCCTGAGAGTTGCTTTGCATTCTTTCAAAGTAAGCTTGCGGATTAATTAATTTCTTGTGTATGTTACAGTTCCGTGGCTGCTGATTATGTATTCGTGCGCATGAATGTGTGCGCGCAAGGTGCCACCCACGCGGGTGCTATCGAGCCACGAGTTTCGAGTGCACGTTGTGCGCTCTGTCGCATATCTGTGCGCGAGCTGAGCTGAGAAGCTGGGCGTTGGACAGCGAGGCTGGGCGTTGGACAGCGAGGCTGGGCCATATACATCGAGTGGGCATACTGCTCGGCTCGACTGCAGCTGTGTGCTGTGTTTTTGTGTTCATACGTATGTTGACGCAGATGCGGTGCACTCTTAGTTCTTGGGTCATGTGAGCTGGTCTTAAGGTATGTGGGTGTCGGGCGAACGCCCTCCCCTTGAAGATATCTTCCGCACTGGCGGCGCAGTCTAGGAGTGTACTCGCTGGTGAGGTCCCGTATTGATGGGACTTCCGCTAAACGTCAGAGTGATGGTACCGAACGCATCGGGCATTAACTTGCCTGTATGCTGTGATACTCGAGTGGGGGGATAGTTTATAATGATCTTGTGCACAAGTAGGTAAAGTCAGTATACATGAGATGCATGTATTGACAATGAGAGTGAAGAAAGTTTGTTACAGACTTATTGTAGGACAAACTGTTTCGAACGAAAGAGTTGATGAAAGAGGGCCTTGAATGTGTGACGTTTGCAAGAATAGGAATTGTAACAACTCATGGCGATTCTGTTTGTATAAAAATCGTGTTGTACGGACAGAACTGATGTATCTCACAGTGATGGCCTGAGCACCCTCGAATGAATTTTGACGGTAAGCCTTGGGCCTAGCAAAGATAGTAGCGGTTCTGTGAGTATGAACAGCGGGCTATGCGAGCAGAGTAGCTATGGCTTGGGCACCCTCAAATTATTGTTTGACGGCTAATCGAAAGTGTCCCTATGCTTGTTTTAACAGATTCTGACACTGATGGCGAGGATCCTACCGAACCGTTGCTTGGCTCATCATCCGCACATCGTGCTGAAGACGTTGAAGAGTACACCGAGGACGGTGCACGGTCAGGAGAGGCCGTGTTAGAATAACCATGTAGTTTTTAGTTGCATTTTGCAAATGTCACACGCCATATAAAAGCGGCCGAGTTTAAAAAGAAGGGGATTCTGCTTATTCTATTCTATTCATTCGACTCGGGTGTGGTTTGTGACAGTTGCAATCTGCGGTAAGCCATTTTGTTTTTCATCTTAATTATTTATGTGGTAATTATTATTTTATGTTTGTAAAATGGAGTACTGTGAATTGTATTTGTAGTAAATTTATGTTTATCCTGACATTTGCCTTTTTTTAATAAAATTCCACCTCTGACGCTAAAAATATATTTAACTTCACGCTGTATCCCGCATATAGCAGGGTAGGCAGAGAGAACTAGAGAACCTAATATTAAGACACTCCATTCTCTTTCAACAATTCCGTTCCCCACTTTCCACCGAATCGAGGCATTGCGTGTTGAGTGGCGGAACTCAACGCCGCGCTTTGCCTTGTTACCAAACCCAAAAAATGAAAATACTAAATTTTACATTTCCTGGAGTGGAGATCGAACCCACAACCTGTCGCATTTACAGTCGCACGCTTGTGCCTCTGCGCCAAGACAGGCGCCGATATATTTATTTATTCTTAGCATTGTACATTTAGCTTATTAACTCAACATGTTCTTTATGATCAAAGCCACCGTGGCGCAGTAGGACAGCGTATGACTGTAAACGTGACAGGTTGTGTATTCGATTACCACTCAAGGGAATTATTATATTTAAATTATTTTCATTTCCCCACTCTGGTAAGGCAGAGCGCGGCGTTAAGTTCCGCCACTCAACACGCAATGTCTTTCATTCGGGTGGAACGCGGGAGCCCTGAAGCTAATAAAAATACTCTTTATTATATACGTTACTACTAATTTGCCTCGAATTACATTTATTTGCTTGCTTATAAATAAACAAAACAAACTTAACTTACTATCTATTATTAATTAATAAAAAAAAATATTTTAAGTAATTAATTATTTATTTTTATTATTCTCAATTACTTTATCAGCGAAGTCAAGAACTTCGATACTCATTAGATTGCACTTGACTTTTTCACATTTTTTTCTATAAGCATACATTTGCTTAAAAATTTTCGATTCTAACACGGATTTATTGTTGTTAGTACTACAAAAAACGCCTAGATGCTGAAATTTATTTAATTTGGAACGTTGGCGACTTAAGGCGTCTAACGAAGTGAAATCGAGAAGATGGTTGCGAAAAAAGCAATTTAAAGTTACAGGGAACTCAAGAGGCGACGTAATATGGGCCTGGTGTTAAAAAATGTCGTTATTAGATAGGCTTTTGTTAAAACGTTTTCTACTTTTATAAGTAGATTTTCTTTTTTTTCCACAGCTTCACACTTACATACGTAGCTTCACGCTGTATCCCGCATATAGCAGGGTAGGCAGAGGGAACCTAGTGTTAAGACACTCCGTTCCCCACTTTCCGCCGAATGGAGGCATTGCGTTCATAGTGGCAGAACTCAACGCCGCGGTTTACCTTTGTTACCAAACCCAGGAAATGAAAAAATCCATTTCATGGAGTGAGAATCGAACTCACAACCTGTCTCGTTTACAGTCGCACGCTAGTGCCTCGGCGCCACGACAGGCGTTGAAACTATTAAAAACACTGTATTTGCGGCTATAAAACCCACTCCAGGAAATGGAATTTTTCATTTCCTGGGTTTGGTGACAAAGGCAAAGCGCGGCGTTGAGTTCCGCCACTCAGCACGCAATACCTCAATTCGGCGGAAAGTGGGGAACGGAGTGTCTCAACACTAGGTTATCAGGTTCCCTCTATCTACCCTGCTATATGCGGGATACAGGGTGAAGCTATGTATGTATTTACTAGTTTGAAGAGTCTGCGAAAATATCCATATTATTGCCGACATCATTTGTGAGCTTAATTATTATCCGACGTCAGAGGGTTGTAATATTCTTAAATACCTCATATCTTCAACCCCTTTCTTAAACCCCTGGACCGAATTATAAAATTAAATTGACGTTAGATAGGCATTGATACTCCAAGTGTTCTTAGATATGTGACGTCACTCTTAATTCAATATGGTACCCTCTATAGGCAATTACGCCACGAATGTAAACAAAAAAATCGTTGATGGGAAATGAAAGGACTCAACAAGTACATTTCAAATATATAACACAAACCTAGCTTATATAACTTACTTTATTTGTATTTGCTTCCTAAGTTTGAAGAATTGGTTCAGTCGAGTTTTTCGTTCTTTATAATTATATGTATATGCATATAATAACTAGCACCCATTACCGTTTTACGAAGAGGGACACCTAGTGTTTTATATAATAAGAATCATTACGACTGTAAAAAAATCATAATCATTTGGATCAAACCATTTACCTATGAGGAAACGGAAGCATTGTTGACGCATGTAACATGGCACATACTCTATCTCTTACAAGTACAGGCACAAAAACATACAAATAGCAATCATATTGTAATTAAATTATATTGTAATATTTATTGTGGAAGAGCGGGGCCTTCTAATACAGGCATTTCTTGCTTAAAAGATGGCTTCAATCACAATCTAACATCACAACAACATCTTTGTGAAAGTAATAAATTATTTTGTATTTTTGAATTTTGTAGTGTTTAGATACTCCGTTTCTACCTGAAATCGATATATTGAGTGGAGAAACTCAAAATCACTCAACTCTTTGTCTTACCAGTGTAAATAAATGATAATCCTTTTTAGGACCAAAGAATGTAGGTCAGCAGGAAAAATTTCTAAATACACACACACACTTTTGTAAGAGCCGGGCATTGAAAGACCCTATGGAATTGACCAAGGGTTAAAGACGATATTAATTATCATATGATTAAGAATTTTGTTAAATAAAAACAGGAAACCGGCTATAAATAAAATGGACTTAAAATTAAGGTTATTACGAATAACTCAAAATCTACAAATCAGTTCTTAACTCAATATTAAAGAGACCCTATCAGAACCACTAGCTATCATATAAGAAATCATCAAAATGAATTATGCAGTAACACACACAAAAGGCAGAGGCACAAGCGTGCGACTGAAAACGCGACAGGTTGTGGGTTCGATTCCCACTCCAAAAAATGTAAAATTTAGTATTTTCATTTCTTGGGTTTGGTAACAAGGCAAAGCGCGGCGTTGAGTTCCGCCACTCAACACGCAATGCCCCAATTTGGCGGAAAGTGGGGAACGAAAATGTTGAAAGAGAATGGATTATCTTATCGTAACACTAGATTCTCTGGTTCCCTATGCCTACCCCGCTATATGCGGGATACAGGATGAATTTAAAAAAAAAACACACACAAAAGAAAATACAGTCAAATTATTAACCTCTTCCTTTTTTTGCAGTCACTTAATAATAAATGTATAATCATTTCCCCGAAAGAAAATCGAATCCACAACCAATAGCATTTATATTCACACACAGGACTATGATAGCGACAAAATATATTTTTCTAGCTTCACGCTGTATCCCGCATATAGCAGGGTAGGCAGAGGGAACCTAGTGTTAAGACACTCCGTTCCCCACTTTCCGCCGAATTGAGGCATTGCGTGCTGAGTGGCGGAACTCAACGCCTCGCTTTGCCTTTTTACCAAACCTAGGAAATGAAAATACTAAACTTTTACATTTCCTGGAGTGGGAATCGAACCCACAACCTGTCGCGTTTACAGTCGCACGCTTGTACCTCTGCGCCACGACAGGCGCAAAATAAATAACAAACCTATATAAATATAATAAAACAAACAAAACATAATCCTCGCAGTAATATCTATCATCTTATCATTGCCTTATTAGTAGCTATAAACGCGTGACATGTTACAGTGGCCTCTATTGTATGCCAGTTGAGAACTAAAGGTTATCTTAGATGATATCTCTTGACCTTAACTATTCAGGACGTAAGTAATGCAATTATAGACGACAAAGCTCTTTGATTTTTTATATAAATGCAAAAGGATGTTTAGTGGTTTAAGTATGATGGGTGTCAGTTCGATTTTATTAACATTTTTTTAATTTTTTTTTAGCTTCACGCTGTATCCCGCACATAGCAGGGTAGGCAGAAGGAACTAGAAATTCTAGTGTTAAGACACATCGTTCTCTTTAGATTTCTGTTACCTACTTCCCGCCGAATTGAGGCAACGCGTGCTAAGTGGCGGAACTTAAATCCGCGCTTTGCTTTGTTGTTAGCATTGATTAGATTAACAATATTTTATAAAAACAATTTCAGGCGTTATTTTGCGAGTGCCCACCACGTTGCAGAGAGAGGAGCTTGGAGAGTGACTACGACCCAACGTGTAGGTTTAAGGGGCCCCTTTAAAATGTACATTAACGATCACCTCCACTGTCCACGCTCTGAACTCTACCTAATATACTGTATAGAAAAAAGACTACACAGAAGGCCTGTCGTGGCGCAGAGGCACAAGCGTGCGACTGTAAACGTGATAGATTGTGGATTCGATTCTCACTCCAGAAGAAAATGAAAATAATAAATAATATTTAGTATTTTCATTTACTCGCTTTGTTAACAAGGCAAATAACGGCCTTGATTTCCGCCATTCAGCGCGCAATGCCTCAATTCAGCGGAAAGTGGGGAACGAAAATGTTAAAAGAGAACGGAGTGTAAAAGTAAGTTCTCTGAATCACTCTGCCTAACCTACTATGTGCTCGATACAGATACTAAAAAAATAAACTCGAATGATATTTCAATAAATATTGAGTACCATGCGTACTTGGAAATAATACACAAATTCTTATAGCAAAAATAAAACCGACAATTGAATATCAGAAAAGATCCTTATAATCTGACATTTGATAGAAGAATAGTGTAATTGCATAAGCCAAAGGAAAAAATACGTTTCCTTCATCCACTTTACCATTTCCCGTTATAATAATAGGATTAATAAATCAATTTGGATTATAGTCACTTTTATTTATAAGTAGGCTATGGTATATTATAAGCGTCTTCGAATAAAATGCACCGAAAGTAACCTTATTACGAATAACTCCAAAACTACTCGTCAGATCTTAACTAAATAGGGCATCAGCTGTAATAAGTTATGCGGTAACACACATAAAAAAAATACAATAAAATTAAAAACTCCTTTTTGTTAACGTCGGTTAAAAATGATTATTCCAGACCACTATGATAACTACTATTTTTTATAACATGTTTTATTATGTTTTAATAAATTAAATATGCTCCAACGAGTAGACAACTCCTACTGGTGGATGCTATAACATTACTCACAACTTATTTACTTAGCTTCACGCTTTATCCCTAGAGGTGTAGTCATAGAGAACAGAGCGCCAAACATTACGGTCCCTGGATACTTCTTTCACCTAGTCCACAGTCATTAACCTGTATGAAGAGGCCAATATTCTCTTCGAGGGGTCCTCATGTTTTTTTACGTGGCCTTCCTCTAATATCATTGACACTATGTTCTCGAAGGTCAACCGAGGTGTCCCATTCCAACATTCTCGCTCTCAGTCTTTCTGAGTATCTCTTCGTTGCGAATTATACTCAAACTATTACATACAATACATTCAAAACATAAGCTAATTACACGTAGTTTTCGTCTCAAAAAAGTTACTAAATCTTTTTTGTCACTAGGTATACGCATGTATAATAAAATTCCAGAAATAATTACAGATCTGCCACTTCAACAATTTAAAGTTAAGATTACGAACGTATTATTGGAAAAAGTATATTATTCTGTCCAAAAATACTATAATGATATCAATGTGTGGAATTAAATGCTGTTGACGCTCACCCGGGAGGCTCATCTTAGTTGTATATTTATTGTAAAAAAAATATTTGAAAAGAGCAACTGTTGAGTTTCTCGCCGGCTCTTCTCAGCTAAACTGCCTTCCGAGCCGGTGGTAGCTTCCGTTAGGACTGAAACGACTGACACCTTTGTAAATTGACGATTCGAAAGCGCTTATAATAGCCTACTTAAATAAAGAATATTTTGATTTTGATTCACTTTCTTTAAAAATATCATAATCTATATTTCGAAATGACTATATAAATAAGCAGTAACTATTAATCCTCAAGCTAACGGAACCCATAATAACGGTACCATGAATTTTTACTATCAGCAATAAGTATTAAGTATAACAAGATCAAAAAGGTCGCTTTAATTAATTCCATGGATCTCCTTATCTGGACCATTACGCGTAATAGACAGTTTGAACAGATTAACTTGTGCTATGCATTATGGAAGATGGAGGTTCTTTTCCAAAATGTCCTAAATATTTTTTGACATTTAATCTAATGAACGAAATAAAATATTAAATATTTACAATAATTGATATTCAGTATTTTCATTTGCTCGTTTTGGTAACAAGGCAAAGCCCGGCGTTGAGTTCCGCCACTCAGTCCATAACGCCTTAATTCGGCGGAAAGTGGGGAAGGGAAATCTTAAAATAACGGAGTGTCTTAACACTAGGTTCTCAGGTTACATCTGCCTACCCTGCTATATGCGGGATACACCGTGAAGTTAAAAAAAAAATCAAAAAGGCCGCTTTAATTATTTCCATGGATCTCCTTATCTGGACCATTAGGCGTAATAAACAGTTTGAACAGATTAACTTGTGCTATGCATTATAGAAGATGGAGGTTATTTTCTAGTGTCCCAAATGTTTTTTTTTTTCGAAGTGAAACTTGTGAATCGTGTAATGAAAGTCGATGTACCGAAATTGCGTTACAGAACAAAAACAGAGATATAAACGTATAAAGCTATAGTTGGCGGTAGAATGAGATGAAAAATACATTACACAGTATGTAATGTTTTCATAAAAACGAAAACTGTTTTTAAGAGGTAAACAGTGAAGACTCTGACTTCTGATTATGGATAAAAGTTTCTAATGTTTTTCGTCTCCATCGACGGTCTTTCATTGATATTTATACATTTTTTAAGAATATACACTACTTAACAATACAATAAATACTACAAAGAAACATATCTAAAAAACTAAATGTAAAAATACTTTGCTTAAGCTAAATAATTAAAATATTACCTCTATTTCAATAATTTAGTGAACATCTAACTTCTAAATAAACTTTAAGTGACTTTAAGTCGAAGTAGACTTTTGGTAAGTACTGTGCTCTAGGTATTGTTAGAAGCTTACCTTAATTTAATTTGTTATATAGCTGAAGCCTACGATACTCATTGCTTATTTAAATGACATTTTTTTATAATTTTACATATTCTTTGATCTTTTTATTTTGATTAAGTGAAGGGAATCATCATCTTCCAAACTTTATTCGGTTATATGAGGCGTGCTGTATCGAAATTGGTGAAGGCAGATTATCCATCTAGATGGAACCATGGAGCGGACCACAATTCTTAGACTTGAAGGACCGACTACAGAGAGAGACTCACTCTTGATTATACAATTTCTCAATAAAGTTATTAAATTAAAATAATTTTTATGATACATCATATAAAATTATCCCATTAAAAAATTAATAGCAAAAAGTAATATAAGTATTTGCTATATTTTTTAAATAACAAATCAACAAACCAATGGAATCTTTTAAAGTGAATTTTAATGAAAAAAAAATATGTCAATTGATCATCAATCATATTTATATTATTTTCATTTCCCTGCTCTGGTAACGCAAAGTGCGGAGTTAAGCTCCGCCTTTTAACACACAAAGTTTCGAATTCAGGCAGAAAGTAGAGAACGAAGTGTCTGAACACTACGTTCTTTCTGACTATCCTAACTATCTAACGCATGAAGACAACAGAGGAAATTAGCTCAAATTAATAGAATCATAAAATTACATATATAGGTTTTTTTTGTTACACGCTATATCCATATAACAGGGTAGGCAGAGGGAACCTGAGAACCTAGTGCTAAGACACTCCGTTCTCTTTTAACATTTTCGTTCGCCACTTTCCGCCGGGTTGTGGCATTGTATGCTGAGTGGCGAAACATACATACGTTGTTTAACTTTATGCATATTTTCGCATAACAGGATAAGCATAGAGAACCTAATATCAATATACTCTTTTCTTAGCTTTCCTGTCTGTCACGCCTTTCGTGGCGCAGAGGCACAAGCGTTCGACTGTAAACGCGACAGGTTGTGGGTTCGATTCCCACTCCAGGAAATGTTAGTATTTTCATTTCCTAGGTTTGGTAACAAGGCAAAGCGCGGCGTTGAGTTCTGCCACTCAACACTCAACTCGACGGAAAGTGGGGAACGGAATTGTTGTAAGAGAACGGAGTGTCTTAACACTAGGTTCTTAGGTTCCCTCTGCATACCCCGTTACATGCGGGATACAGCGTGAAGATAAAAAAAAACAACAACATATTCCCTTGATTTCAAATCGAACCGACGTTGTCCAACGCTTCCTACACTATATCTCGACTGCCTAATTTAATTAATATAATGAAGATCGTTAACGAAAACTAGCAACGACCTTTTGATTCTCAACCGCACTTGATAACAAGCCGTCAACGAGCTATCAACGCATGTCATGACAATACGGTGTATAATTTACGTATGTTTCACATAAATATAATTACATAATGCGTGGTATGGTAGAGGAAAGAGTGACCCATTAAACCTACATTCTAGTGAGATAAAACGCAGCGTTGAACTCCGCCATTCTTCACTTTTCGGACGAAAATTGGATCCCATCGTGTGGACAGGTGGATGTTGATTATTCTTTCACACAAAAACTACTAAACGAATCTAGATAAACATTTACAGTTATGATTACAGCAGAATAATATAAAATTTTCAACTACTAGTATTACAACAAGTAGAAGCTATAAACTTTTTGAAGTTAAAATTCTAATCAGGTCTGAAAAGAACTTCGAGACGTACTATAGATATTTGTTCCGCAAATAATCATTGTTATTTGTAGTTATATAAAAAGCACCCATGCTTTCCCTGTATAGCAGAGTATTCAGAGAAAACCTAATATCAAGACCCCAGATCTCCACTTTACGCCCGAATTCGAAACATCTTGTGTTACAAAGCGGAATTAAACGCCGCGATTTATCTTACCAAAACGTTAAAATTATAATAATTTAAAATATGTATATTATCATTGCTCTGAGTGGGAATCAAACCCAAAACCAATAGCTTTTACAAACACTGTCTCATTACACCACGATGGTCTCAATAATGAGCTCTTTAATTTTCACGATTTTGACACATATTAAATGAAATTATTTCAACCGGATTATTCGCGTATATTTTATAGTTTCATTTAATATGGTCTCAATAACTTAAATATTTAAAAAAATATAAATAAATAAATGATGAATTCCACACACTATATTCCACACATTCCATTATCAAACAATTCCCGCTGGATAGTAAATAGCCAACATGAAATGAAATTTAACAGTAAAACATACGTCGAAGCTTACGAAACGAGTATCGCTATACGCTAGAAAACATATCAGTTAAAATAATTAAAACTGCTACGAGGCAGCTATTTTGCACTTCATATAAAATAAGTCAAAATAATACTAAGGTACTAACCGACAATGTAAAAGCGAAACTAGTGGCCAAAAAAGACTGAAATTTGTCTATATATGTAAATTAGTATATTTTTTGGAAGTAACGGAGGATTTTTTGAAATTCCTATGAAAACGGGATTTCAGATTTTTGTCCACAGAAACGAAATCGTGGGATACATCTAGTTAAGTATAAAATCTTTGCTTCACGCTGTATCCCGCATATAGCAGGGTAGGCAGAGGGAACCTAATGTTAAGACACTCCTTTCCCACTTTCCGCCGAATTGAGGCATTGCGTGCTGAGTGGCGGAACTCAATGCCGCGCGTTGCCTTGTTACCAAACCCAGGAAATGAAAAATTCCATTTCCTGGAGTTGGAATCGAACTCATAACCTGTCGCGTTTACAGTCGCACGCTTGTGCCTCTGCGCCACGACAGGCGCTTAGATCCTTATATTATATAAGGATCTAGATTATATATGGATATGATTAAATCACTGTTTTTAAAAATAATCTTTAGGTGGCGAAAATTTGTGACTCTACAGAAATAATAACAAAAATAAGTTGTAACAAGCGTATAAAAATTTCGACACACCTGGACAGAACATAGCTTAGTGTTCAAAGCACTTCGGCGGTCTCCAAAAAACACTGGTTCGAATCTCACTATGTTCAATTGTTTATACCTTTTCTAAAAACTTTTTTCTTCATCTTCATTAAACTATATTTTTTTAGTTATTAAGTTAGGTCGTTTTCATTCGTACCTTGTATCATATCAGTGATATTAATTAAAACTGTTCTGCCCGGAAGCTGCAACCATAACCGGTAATAACGCTTCGATCTCTAGTTATTATTATTATCTGAAAACTGACTCATTTCACGCGCACGATCACTAAAACGACTATTCGGTTACCAATCGGCATATTGGATATTACTTTATATTGACTATAGTACGTTAAAACAGATATACTTAATTCGGGGGATAATTCGAATCGTGTGGGGCTTGAATTATAATTTTATTGCAGCTTCACGCTTTATCCCGCATAACAGTGTAGTCAGAGGGAAAATAGTGTCAAGACACTGTGTTCGCCGCTTGCCGTCCAAATTCATGTTCAACATTGCATGTTCGGTGGAAAGTGGGGAACGGAATTGTTGAAAGAGAACGGAGTGTTTTAACACTAGCTTCTCTGGTTCCCTCTGCCTACCCTACTATATGCAGGATACAGCGTGAAGTTAAAAAAAAAAGTGAAGTGGCGGAACTCAACGCCGTGCGTTGTATATATGTTTAAATATCATTTTTTTAATATTTTTACAGGAAATATCTAAATTTGATAGAACTTTCCATGCATAACTTCATTCTTAATGCAATATGAAGTGAATAACAAATATAAAGCTAAGTTAGACCTCCCAACCTACCAAAAGTAAGCATTTACGTAAAGATTTGTGAGTCTAAATATTAATTAGAGGCCATGGTGGCGTGGAACGTCTGTAAACACGTTTGGTTGTGGGTTCGATTATCATATTTGAATTATTTTCATTTCTTTGTTCTGGTAAAACAAAGCAAGAAGTTGAGTGCTACCTAACACGCAATGTCTCGAATTATAGCGGTAAATGAAAAATGGGGTGTCTCAACACTAGATTCTCTTTGACAACCCTACTTAGCGGGAAAAAGCATGAAGCTGTACTATTTAACTATATTACGTTAACTATACCGCCTGTCGTGGCGCAGAGGCACAAGCGTGCGACTGTAAACGCGTCAGGTTGTGGGTTTGATTCCCACTCCAGGAAATGTAAAAATTTAATATTTTCATTTTTTGGGTTTGGTAACAAGGCAAAGCGCGGCGTTGAGACTCAGCACGCAATGCCTCAATTTGGCGGAAAGTGGGGAACGGAAATGTTGTTGAAAGAGAATGGAGTGTCTTAACAGTAGGTTCTCTGGTTCCCTCTGCCTACCACGCTATATGCGGGATACAGCGAATGGGTAAAAAAAAAACGTTGATTATCCCATATCAAGTATTTTTGAAGTTTTAAAGTGTTAATCACCCAATTAGGAAACGAAAAACATATTTAGAAAACAGCCAGATATAGACCACATGGCTTAGTGGTCAGAGCGCTTGGACGGTTTCCAAGAGATGCGGGTTCGAGTCCCGCTGCGTTCAAGTTTTTATACGTTTTATAAATATGTCCCAAGTAAAGTAGCTTCTTACTTTGTGTATGGTACTGAGGAGCAAAAAAATGCCGCAACTTATAGTATAATATCCTTTATTATAACATATTTAAAATCTTTAATATATATATTTCAGTTTAAATTTATACAAAAAGCGTCTATAGGCTTAAAGCCTAACACGGTATCCATAATATAATTTTATTTCACCGTCTGAACAGCTAATGACCACTAAACTATGCGTAAATATGTAATTAGCAGCTTATACCGTGTTGTTGGCATTTCAGCTTTCACCGAGCTTAAATTATATGTGGATAACAGTAGAATAAATGTTTTAAAAATATGGCTCGGTTGGTATAAATCTAGGTAATGGTATTCGATTACTGTTAAGTATTTTTAGCTCACTTCATAGTAGGAGGTTATGAATTCGAAGGCTATTTTTTTTATGGATAATGGATGGCAAACGAGCAGAAGGACCACCTGGTAAGTGGCTACCTTCGCCCATAGACATCTACAACACCAGAAGTGTTGTAAATGCGTTGCCAACCTAGACGATACAGATGGAAGGGGAGGACAATGTAGTAGTTTGGAACCACCACCTTCTGGGGAAAGGATGGGGTGGGATAGGGGAAAACCTGGCTTACATGTCATAGAACCGGAACACATCATCACATATTTGGCGGTTCGTCTTTGACATGATAGTGATCGTGAGCCAGTCGGAGGACGAACCTCCTACCACCAAACAAAACGTTTGTTATGTGTAAAACGTATGTGTGTGTTTTTGTGTGTTATAATTTTTTTTGGGTAAACCAATTTTGATGATTCTTTATTATATATGATGGTGTTTCTGATGTGGTCACATTTAAATTTAGTTAAAATGTGATGTTTTTGAGTTATTCGTAATAGTTATACTTTTTAGTGCATATAAATTATATACATTTTCCTAAAATATTCAGAAAAGTTTCTTTTTGAATATTTGTATATTCGTGATAAGATTAAATAAAAGAGGAATTTTATTATAAGCGTAAATAATATTACAGATACCATCATGGCGCAGTGGGCAGCGTCTCTGTAAACACAAGTGATTGTGGGTTCGATACCCTCGCGGGGTATTGATTATATTTAAAATATTTTTGCTAACCCGCTCTGGTAAGACAATGCACGATTTTGGACACACAATGCTTCGAATTCGGGCGGAAAGTAGAGAACGAAGTGTCTTAATCTAATCTTAAGACTCTCTGTGCCTAACCCGACAAATTCTATTAAAATAGGTCCAGCAGTTATTTAAGTGTAGCACAAAAAATATATATTTCTAAGTTTTTTAATAATTTCTGAAAATAATATGAAATTGAATACCTTTAACAATTTTTAAACTATATTTTTAATATTATGTCATGTATTAATACTACAACGTCTAAGAAAAAGTCGTACGTTGGAGACGATATATATTTTATGTGCCTCCAGAAACCAAGTGGGAAATCGTTAGAGCTGCACAAGTCCGAAGATACGTGTACGTTTACGATCGGAAAGCTTTTACTGTAATTGTCACTGGTGGGAGTATGCAGTGACACATTATGTTAGGTCGGAATATTATGGGTAAAACTATTTATTGAATTTAGATTTTTTTAAGAATATTAAACATCGTAATGCCCTGGGTTTTATATTTTTTTTACCACTCCACGCTTTACCCCTCGCGGGGTAGTCAGAGAACAAAGCGCTAAAAGGCTATTCTTTCATTACTTTTGCCTTCATACATGCCCTCTAGGTATATCCATGCTCTTTAGGTGTCCTATCTCCAGTATATCTGAAAAAAAAATAACCGTTTAAGTTATATATGTAAAAAAGTAATAATTTAGAACTTGAATCTTTAACCCATATATAATATTAGTTATAACGCCTGTCGTGGCGCAGAGGCACAAGCGTGCGACTGTAAACGCGACAGATTGTGGGTTCGATTCCCACTCCAGGAAATGGAATTTTTCATTTCCTGGGTTTGGTAATAAGGCAAAGCGCGGCGTTGAGTTCCGCCACTGAGCACGCAATGCCTCAAATCGGCGGAAAATGGGGAACGGAGTGTCTTAACCCTAGGTTCCCTCTGCCTACCCTGCTATATGCGGGATACAGCGTGAAGCTATGTATGTATTACGTATACATAGATGTTTTTGTTTCATTTCCAATTACTTAAAACTTGACTTCAATATAATCTCTTATGCAAATATCATGTACTTTATTGTTACGTACATACACTTTTCGTATTACAATATTATTTCTATTTAATTATTAATACTAATTTACGTTCCCTTAAATAAACACGTCACACCTCAGAAAAGGTGGTATGATGATATCAGAAAAGTGGCAGGAATACCGTGGAACAGAGTGGCTCTAGAAAAACCAGAATGGAAGAGGTTGGAGGAGGCCTTTGCCGATTGGCAAACAGATCTACAGATCATTAAGAAATATCAAATACTATGTTGAAAATATTTATTACTCTTATTTAAGTGTACTTTGGAATACTGTTATTAGGTTAAGTTGATCTGAATTAAAGGGCTATTTATTTTATTTATTTATTATAAATAAACACGTGAAGCTATTTCTCTACAAAGATAAACTTGCAACAACAAATTAAAGTCAAATACAGGTATTCAACTAAGAGCCAATTTTGCATTGTGTTGTTTGTACAAGTTTAATACAAGAATGGGTTCTAGGTTCAAATCTGTTTGAGGTAGTTTTTAATCGACTTCGATAAAAGGAGCAGTTCCTCAATTCACCGTACAACTACCGTATAACTTGGTACTGGGTGCTTCTGATATGGTCCCATTTAAATTTAGTTAAGATGTGTAGTAGTTTTGGAGTTATTCGTAATAATTTTACATTTTAACTGTATTTTATTTAATTTTTTAATTCGTTTTATTTTAATTAAAATTATAGCATAAATATAGAATATTGTAGTAAAACAATAAAAAAAAATATTTATGTATATATTTTTAAGCAGCTTATTCTGAGCCTAGGGTCAAGGCACTCCGTTCTCGACTTTCCGCCCGAAAGCTACTGGCTCACCTCATCCTTTTTTCCTTGGAACTTTGAACAGGCTAGTTAGGTAGGTCTGAGTCTCTCTTATAATTAATAAATCTTTTTTTAATTTATTTTGGTTTATCTTTTTAATATTATCCCGTATACAAATCCCAGATCTCGTATATACATTTAGGATTCTAAGACACTCCGCTCTCCGCTTTCCATCCTAATACAAGATATTGCTGTTAAGAGACAGAATTCACCGCATTTTGTTCTCCCAGAACGATGAAATGAAAATAATTTAAATATAATCATTCCCTCATCAATAACGCCTGTCGTAGCGCAGAGCCACAAGCGTGCGACTGTAAACGCGACAGGTTGTGGGTTCGATTCCCACTCCAGGAAATGTAAAAATTTTGTATTTTCTTTTCAAAGCGCGGCGTTGAGCTCCGCCACTCAATACGCAATGCCTTAATTCGGCGGAAAGTGGGGAACGGAATTGTTGAAAGAGAATGGAGTGTCTTAACACTACGTTCTCTGGCTCCCTCTGCCTACCCTGCTATATGCGGGTTACAGAGGAAAGTTAAAAATAAATAAATAAATAAATCATTCCCCCAAGTGGGAATCGAATCCACAACCAATCGCGTCCACAATCAGACGCAGTACTACTGCGCCACAATAGTAATGTTACACATTAATGAACATAGCGTAATAAATCAAGATTAAAAGATATGCATCGTGTAATTCCAACATACGAGTACGTATCTACTGAAGGTCCGATAAGCCTACCCCATTGGCTTATATAATCTCTCTATTTTCTAGAAAAAAGGAAATAAGTGCTTTTTTTTATTTTTTATGTTTAGTTGTCATTGTTTCTTTTGTATTTTGTAAGAAGCCTGTTTGGAAACAAAAACGGTATTTAGTGTATTAAAATTTTATATGTTCTGCATCTTTAGGAACTTTTTTAAGATCTTCGTGACTTCGATCTTCGTCCATTAATAAAAAATAATAAATACTCTTTGTTGCACATCAGAAAGATACAAAATTAAAACATTTTAATATTTATCATAGTATAATACAATGGGCGACCTTATCGTTAAGAGAGCGATCTCTACGTGGTATTTTTTAAGTAGAGGAGATAATATAGGAACTGGCAAGAGTGGCACCCCTTGCCAAATTGCGTACATAAATTCATATATACATAAATAAATATATATATATTTTTTTATTTTTTCTTTTTAAATTAATAATTAAAAACCTAGTGTTAAACTGACTGTTCCCTACTTTCGGCCGAATTGAGGCATTGCGTGCTGAGTGGCGGAACTCAACGCCACACTTTGCCTTGTTACCAAACCCAGGAAATGAAAAGACTAACATTTCCTGGAGTGGGAATCGAACCCACAACCCGTCGCGCTTACAGTCGCACGCTTGTGCCTCTGCGCCACGACAGGCGTTACCAAAGTTAATGATAAGAGTAAGAAATTTTCAATAATAAACACAAAGTTTGTAAGCTTCTGCATAATGAATCTACCTTACAATTTATAATTCATATCCCTTAGCGTGAACGTGAGAAACACTCATGTAACTTACTTTGTTTAGTTTTCGTATCGTCGACACTTGCGTCTTTATCCTACTACGAGAACCATAAATGGGAAAGTTTGCGAGTATGTTTGGATGTTTGTTGTTCTATCACGCAAAAACTACTGAACGGATTTGAATGAAACTTTAGAATAATGTAGTTTTTAGGTTAGAATATTTTTTTTATGGATAACGGACGGCTAACGAGCTGAAGGGCCACCTGATAATAAGTGGTTACCTTCGCCCATAGACATATACAACAACAGAGACGTTGTAGATGCGTTGCCAACCTAGAGGATACAGAATTGTGGGGGGACAATATAGTAGTCTGCTATTAGAACCACCACATTTTGGGGAAAGGATGGGTAGGAAAAGGGAAAAAGTGTCTGGCTTACATGCCATCGAACCGGAAGACATCATTAGATATTGGGCGGTTCGTTTTTGGCATGATAGTGGTCGCGAGCCAGACGGAGGACGAACTTCCTACCACCTAACTACTGGGATACCCGCCTCTTACGGGACGCTACCCAGTGGTGGAGGAGAATTGTATTCTAACCCTGTCACCTCACAGGGAAAATATAAAATTCATAGTGGCACAATACGTCAGAGATATTGTAAGAGCTTGTATGTTCGATTCTGATCAAGGGAATAGTTATTTTTTTTAGCTTCACGGTCTTGTCCATGGTCGAATAGTAACAAAGAACCTAGTGTGAAGACACTCCGCTTATAATGATTATAGTTTTATTTACTTGCACTTGCATGCGGCGTTGAGCTCCGCCACTCAACACGCTATGTCCTTATTCTAACGGAAAATAAAGGCGTGAAGCTGTTTTTTTCTATAAAAAAATCGTTTTAATCAATACGCCATGCGGACAAAGTCGAGAACAATAGCTAGTTTTATATACCAAAATATTAACTTTGACAATGTTTGCTTTACACGTATTTAAGATTTATTATGTATGTGACAACTAAATATTTTGTGATATAACTATGTGTTCGTTAATTAACATCTTGTTAGTTTATTGCTAAGTCATTGTAAATATAAGAAATGCGTTATTGCGCAGTGTGGCAGTGTCTGACTGTATATCGGATTGGTTGCGAGTTCGATGCTCGCGTGGAGAAATTATATTATATATTACATATTACATACATTACAGAGAGAACCTAGTGTTAAGACGCTCCGTTTGCCGATATCCACTTGAATTCGCGACATTGTCTGTTAAGTGGCGGAACTCAACACCGCACTACAAATTAAATAAATTTCAGGTATTAAATAATTAAATAATATTTGCATAGCTTCACGCTGTATCCCGCATATAGCACGGTAGGCAGAGGAACCTTGTGATAAGATACTTCATTCCCCACTTTCCGCCCAACTGAGGCATTGCGTGTTGAGTGGCGGAACTCAACGCCGCGCTTTGCCTTGTTACCAAACCCAAGAAATGAAAATACTAAATTTTACATTTCCTGGAGTGGGAATCGAACCCACAACCTGACACGTTTACAGTCGCACGCTTGTGCCTCTGCGCCACGACAGGCGTCATTAATCTACTAATACAATACAATAATATATGTGTATATTACATATTTGTATATATATAATAGTTATACATACGTATACATAAAACCCCTCAAACCATCTTAATTAACATCAAATCCTATACAGAACAAAGCATGTTACTCGAAACAACATAAATAAGAAAATGGTAATTGAATACAGATAGTCGTTAGTTATAACTTAACTGATATTTTACTCGCGACTTCACCTTCTTTTACTATTATTATTTGAAATATAATTTATAATTATTAAGATCTTATACACCCAAAAGGTTAGGTGGTAGGAGGTTCGTCCTCCGACTGGCTCGCGACCACTATCATGTCAAAGATGAACCGTCAAATATCTAATGATGTGTTCCGGTTCGATGGCATGTAAGCAAGGCTTGCCCCTTTCCCCATAATATAGTGGTTCCGATGGCGGACTACTACATTGTCCTCCCCTTCCATCTGAATCCTCTAGGTCGGCAACGCATTTACAACTCCTCTGGTGTTGTAGATGTTCATGGACGATAGTAACCACTTACCATCAGGTGGTCCTTCTGCTCGTTTGCCATCCGTTATCAATAAAAAAAAAGGAATTGAGGTATACCCTAACATTTCTTTTGATTCTAAAAAGAAGCTTAACGCTTTTTTCCACATAGCAAGGTAGTACATATATACGTGTTAAGACCGTTGTCCACTTTCAACAAATTCGAGACATTGCGTGTATATCCAAATTCAACGCCGCATATTGAAACAAAACAGAAATTTAACACATTTTCAAAATAAGAAAAAGAAATACAACGTTTTAGACTACGTGTAAAGGTCAATTGCTATACCTAGGTTGTTTTATTTACAACTGGAATGAAGTAATTAAAATATTAATTAAAAATTTTCGAAATTACTCAAATTTTATTTTCTTAAGTGCGGGTTTTAATCTGGCTAAGATAAAACCATTAATTAGATAACTTAATACTTAACTAGAGTCGACTCTTACTTCTAATATTTTAGAATATATAATATTTTGAAATATATTTATTTATTTTATTTATAATTTTAATTTATTTGTTTTAAGCTTCACGCTGTATCCCGCACTAACAGTACCCTGTTAGCAGAGGGAACCAGAGAACCTAGTGTTAAGGCACTCCGTTCTCTTTTAACATTTCGTGGCGAAACTCAACGCCGCGCTTATTTATGGAATAAAAATAATAGATTTTCATTTTTTCTTTATGACCTAAACCCTCGTATGTTAGAATATATCCGTACCTGGCGTCAATAGTTTGATAAGTCAACTTGCACGTGCTTGCTCGTCATCGTTGCTTTATGAAGCCATCGTGAAACTGTGAAACTGTGGGGATGCTTAGCACTAAAGGTAAATGAATTGCAAACGAAATTAAAAATTTCGACGGAGAAATGTATTGAGAAATTAAATAAAATGTACTAAAAAATGTTATCATGGATAACTCAAAAACTACACGTCAAATCTTAACTAAATTTAAGTGGGACTATATCAGAAGCACTAGCTATCATATAAAAAAAGAATCATGAAAATTGGTTCTCCCAGTAAATTATGCGAACAACGAAAATTGCATACATACATACATAGCTTCACGCTGTATCCCGTATATAGCAGGGTAGGCAGAGGGAACCTAGTGTTAAGACACTCTGTTCCCCACTTTTCGCCGAATTGAGGCATTGCGTGCTGAGTGGCAGAACTCAACGCAGCGCTTTGCCTTGTTTGTAACAAATTCCAGTTCCTGGAGTGGGAATCGAACCCACAACCTGTCGTGTGTACAGTCGTACGCTTGTGCCTCTGTGCCACGATAGGCGTTAATGAAAATTAGAATTGAATTAAAAACCCCCTCCTTTCTTGCAAGTTGCTTAAAACTAAAAATACCTATAATATTTTTTATAGTTATTCAGTTCTCTAAAAACATCCAGACATCAATGTAAATAATATACATTTTATATAAAATGCCTTTCCAATTCGTTTATCACGCTTTGACTACATAAATATTTAATTCTCAAGAGACAGATGCCTAAATAATAAAGCTTGATGTACACAGAGAGTACAATTCTATCTTATAATGAAGATTTTACCTAAAACAGAAAACCAATTTCAAATAAAATATATTATTACGAATAACTCCTAAACGACTTGTTATATTTTAACAAAATTTAAATAGACTATATCCAAAGCACTAGCTATTATATAAAAAAGGGTCATCAAAATTAGTTTACCTAATAAAAAGTTATGCGGTAAAACACATAAAAAAATACAAATCGAATTGATATCCTCGTTTTTTTGAAGTCGGTTGAAAAGTACATAGCCAATCCTAATATTATAAATGCGAAAGTAGCTTTGTCTGTCTGTCTGTTACGTTTTCACGCCTTAACCACTGAACCGATTTTTATGAAATTTGGTATGAAGATGGAGCTGAACTTAGGAAAGGACATACTATACTTTTTATTGCGAAAAAAATGGAAGAAAAGGTTGAAAAAGGGGATGAAAGTTTGTATGGAAGTTCAATTGTTCAATTGTTTAAGACAAGTTCATGTATTGAATAAATAAAAAGAGATGAATTGATAGGTGCAACGTATCTGGCGGTAGTTTTGACAAATAGTCTAGACCTTGGGAAAGACTATAAGCTACTCCTTACCATGTCGCGCGTTATAACCGAATTCCAAGCGGGCTAAGCCGCGGGCGGAAAGCTAGTTTAAAATAAAATAGTGTGTTTTAGTTCGGACAGGTTCACAGAAACGAAGATCAATTTACATCTATACAATATATATTTAATTTCAAGTAAATTGTAATAGAATTTACATTGAAGTTTGACTCAAGGCTGTTTGTTATTGTGACTCAATTCTTTATACATTAAAGAATATTTCTTTTCTTAAGGGATTTCTTATTTAATCAGTATTATATTTGCTTAGTAAGAAAGATTTTTTGAACGTTTAAGATTTACGAGTATTTAGATAGAGTTGAGCGTTTGTGATAATAGGATTAGTCCTTCGAGGTGTAGTGGACAGCATCTGGTTGTAAATGCGATTGGTTGTGCGTTTTCCATTTGGAGAAATTATGACATTTAAATAATGTTTTTTTTTTTATAGATTACGGATGGCAAACGAGCAGAAGTACCACCTGATGTTAAGTGGTTACCTTCGCCCATGACCATCTACAACACCAGAGATGTTGTAGAAGCGTTGCCAACCTAGGGGATACACATGGAAGATGAGGACAATGTAGTAGTTCGCTATCGGAACCACCACATTTTGGGGAAAGGATGGGTAGGAAAGGGGAAAAAACCTGGCTTACATGCCATCGAACCGGAACACATCATAAGATATTAACATTCTGCTTTCCTTCTCTATATGAACTATAAGAGTGCCAAATTTTATGCTCCTCCGTCCGCGTAATTTTCGTAAAAAGGGATCCAAAGTTTTTGCTTCACGTATTTATATATAGATATAATAATAATTTAACACTAAATAAATGATAAAAGCAGCTTCACTATATCCTGCATATTAGGGCAATCAGTGAACCTAGTGTCACGACACTCCGTTCGCCACTCTCTGACCAAATACAAGACATTTCGTGTTTAGTGACGCAACTCTATGCCGCGCTTTGTCTCACCAGAGAGGAGAAATCAAATCTTTTTTTTATTTAATAGCATTCACCATTTTTTTAAATAGGGTTATTAATTATAATTGAAATGATGTATTTCAATTTACGCCATATTTTAAATTTACAATATTTTCTAAGCATATTTCCTTGAAAGAATTTAAATTAAATCCCTAATGGCATTCTGATGGCTACATTGAGTCCAAATAATTTATATTCTAATTTCTAATGAAACAGCCGCCTCTGAAACTGATTGCTTCATTTTGTGATATTTGTTATTGTCCTTAATTTTGTATATTTGTAGTGTTATTATTACAACTAGTGTTCCCGTTGACGCGTTAATAACGCGCTGTTTTTATAAATGTATATGTCACTTTTTAAAAAGATGGAAGTAAAACGCGTGGTAGTGTGTGTGTAATATTTATTTTATTAATTTTATATATTTTTATGTATTATTTAAAAAAAAAAAAAGCATTCTGCACTCCTTCTCTATATAAACTATAAGTGTGCCAAGTTTCATGCTCCTCCGTTGGTGTAATTTTCGTAAAAAGGGGTCCAAAGTTTTTGCTTCACGTATTTATATATAGATTATTATTAGTATAAAAAATTAAGGTTTTAACAGAAAGAAAACTGACTTCATGTAAAATGCAATTTCAATGTTCAAATTCGGCGGAAAGTGGGGAACGGGAATTTTAAAAGAGAATAGAGTATTTTAACATTAGGCTCTCTGGTTCCCTCTGCCTACCCCGCTATATGTGGAATACAGCATGAAGCTAAAAAAGTATAAAATGGACCAAAAGGCAAAATTATGACGAATAACTCAAACTACATGTCAAATCAATTGGGATCAACAACTAAATTTAACTAGGACCAAAACAGAAACACTTGCTTTACTTGCTTAAGCTTATTTCACTCTGAACTAAAATTCTTTTCTTTATTTTTAACTTCACGCTGTAACCCGCATATAGCAGGGTAGGCAGAGGGAACCAGAGAACCTAGTGTTAAGGCACTCCATTCTCTTTCAACAATTCCGTTCTCCTCTTTCCGCCGAATTGAGGCATTGCCTGTTGAGTGGCGGAACTCAACGCCGCGCTTTGCCTTGTTGCCAAACCCAGGAAATGAAGATTCCATTTCCTGGAGTGGGAATCGATCCCACAATCTGTCGCGTTTACAGTCGCACGCTTCTGCCTCTGCGCCACTACAGGCGTTACTACTAAAATTCTATACAATAAATATATTCGAACCTACGACCTACATAATAATAACCGTCATAAATAACTCTACAACGTCAAAAAGTGGTTCTAAAAAATAAAATTTCATGTGCACCTTTGTATATGGTTTCCTTTGAACGAGGCTTAACGGTGTCGATATACAATAGAAACGGGTCGAAGGACATTTTTGAGGCGTTTTAAATTCACGCATTAAATAATGGTGAAATTGTTATGTATTTTTAACATTTAACTGTGGTTATGCTTATTTTACTAACCGACTTCAAAAAAAGAGAAGTTGTCAATTCGATTGTATTATTTTTATGAGTACTTTTTACTGGAAGAACCAATTTTGATGGGTTTTTTATATGATAGCTAAATACATAAAACTTATTTAAATTAAATTCACAAAAAAGTAAAAATTATCACGAATAATTCGAAATTGTTAAACTATTAGCGAGAAGAATGCAGGAGAGATCCGAAAGGCATTTGTGGGAAGCCCAAGGAGGCTTTAGCCTAGTAGAGGGTGCATGGATCAGATCTATTCCCTCAGCATGATCACCGAAAAGTTTTTGGCCTTAAACGGACCCTTACCGAGATCACTCAGCCTACTCAGCCAGTTAATGACTGTGGACGAGGCGAAAGAGGTATGCAGGGTCCGTAGCATTTGGCGCTCCGTCTTTTTTTTTTTTTTTTTATTGATAACGGACGGCAAACGAGCAGAAGGACCATCTGATGGTAAGTGGTTACCTTCGCCCATAGACATCTACAACACCAGAGATGTTGTAGATGCGTTGCCAACCTAGAGGATACTGATGGAAGGGGGACAATGTAGTAGTCCACTATCAGAACCACCACATTTTGGGGAAAGGATGGGTGGGAAAGGGGAAAATCTGGCTTACATGCCATCGAACCGGAACACATCATTAGATATTTGACGGTTCGTCTTTGACATGATAGTGGTCGCGAGCCAGTCGGAGGACGAACCTCCTACCACCTGACCGAACCTCCTACCACCTGACATGTTCCGTGCTCTCTGACTACCCCGTTAGGGATAAAGCGAGAAGTTAGGTTATGTTAGGTTATTAAACTATTCGTCAAATCTTAACTAAACTTAAATGGGACATAAAAGCACTAGCTATCGTATAAAAAAATATCATCAAAATTGGTCCACCCAATAAAAAGTTATGCGATAATTGAGAACCTTGTTTATTTAAAATCAGTTAAAAAGCAAAATTAATAAAGTAATGGTAACATGACCTTAACTCTCCTGATACTCTATATTCATCTCATAGGCTACTTTCAAAGTTTCACTTCTGCTGAGTGTAAATTGTTAATGCCACCTTCGAAATGCGTACTTCGGGTAATTAAAGTATTAAATATTATTCAATATTTTCATTTCCATTCTCTGATAACAAGACAAAGAGCGGCGTTGAGTTCCGCCAGTCACCATGCAATGCCTCAATTGAACAGAAAGTGGGGAATAAAACTGTTAAAAGAGGACGGAATGTTGTACACTAGGTTCTTCTTCAACATATATTCTTTTACTCCTCCTAAGCCTGTATAGACAGATAAAAAGAATATTATATATGAGCATATACTTGAAGCCATATATGGCGTAGAGGGACAAGGCCTGACTGTAAACTCGATTGGTTGTGGGTTCGATTCCCAGTCGAGGATATAATTATATTTAAATTATTTTAATTTCACCGCTCTGGTAAGACGAAGACCATTGAGTTTAACCACTTAATACGCCATGTGTCGAATTCGGCCCGAAAGTGTCGAACGGAGTGTCTCGACACCAGGTTCTTTCTGACTACCCTGCTATGCGGCTGCTTTGCTTTTTTTACTCATCTTTATATATATCTTCATAAATAACCTGCATCGGAACATTATAAAGTCATTCTATCGATCCCTTTGCTTTTAAATTTAACATTGAAACTGCCAGTTTTACGAAACTCAAGGAGTTCTATTAGCCTTTACGACCCCGTCCTGTTTATAGTGATGTTTTGGTTTATCGATATTTATATTTAGTAAATATATATGAAAAAGATTAGTATGTGTGTTTGTGCAAATCAAAGAGAATTAAATTAAATGATAAGTATATTTTTTAAAACAATGTAGGCAAAGAGAGTATAGTGATAAGACACTCCGTTTCCCACTCTCCGCCAAAATTGGAGATATGTATTTCGTGTTAAATGAAGGAAATTTGCTTATAACATGCGAATAAGGTAACAAAATTAAGCAATATCACTAACCTGTTTTGAAGAATAGAAATTAAAAAAATATACATTATTTTAACACTTCTAAATGATTTCATTTATTTAGTATAAAATAGATATGATCTTTATAAGAACATTCATTTTAACTTCTCAGCTCCGTAAAGACAAATCACGGCGTTTAGTTCCGTCACTAACCACGCAATATCTCGAATTGGGGCGGGAAGTACACTCTAACCACCTTTCTGTACGGGATAAAGCGTGAAGCTGCTATAAAGGATTTTATTATTTATTTAGTTTAAGTACAACGACCTTCATACAAACAAAACAGAAACTAGTGTATATATATTATATTACCTTTCAAAATAACGCACACAATATTATCGTCAAAAATTCACTTCACTAATTCTAAAAGCATCTCGCGCCAGGTGTCCCTAATCTAAACCAGAATCCACATTTAATAAAGGGACTGTTCATTTTAACTTTTTTTTTGATGTCCAATCGATGATCGGCATAAAAAAGACATAATCGAAACAAGTCTAACGAGTAAAACGTATGGTTAAAAGCTTAATTTAATATGACATCTTGGCACAGTACTGCGTCTGATTGTTAATACGATGAGTTGTGGGTTCAAATTCCACTCGGGGATTTTTTTTTTTAACTTCACTTCAATTTATTGAATTTAGAAAGCAGATGGAGTTTTTTGACACTAGATTCTCTCTCGTTATGCAGGATGAAGCGTGAAGTTATTTAGACGTAATGATTTTAATTGCCTATATTATTTAAATGTATTTTGTTTGTAAATATTATTTATATCCGCAGTAAAGTCGGCAATGCATCTGTAGCGTTTCTGGTGTTACATGGGGTCGTAAGCCGTAGTGATCACTTACCATCAGGTGACCTGAACGCTCATTTGCCTTGTCCTTCCCTTGCCGGAGCTCAATATCGCACATTGTCTTAACATCCACCAAAAATATCTGGAACTAGCTGTGTCCCACTACTTCGTTTGCGTGGATTATACAACTTATAATCCCGTATTTTACGTTATCTAAGGAATTTCTCTCTTAGCTCCCTACACCCAAGGAGCTTACATGGCAAACTTTCGATGGTCAGTAGTATCGACTGTACATGGCCAATATAGTTTTATGTACATTTATAACTGTGCATGACCAATACGGTATATGATTTTTTGTATAAACGATGCTCGCTTATACAAAAAATCGTATACCGGAAGTTTAAAAAAAGTATAAACTTCAAAATAAGACTTTCCTTCGGTGATTGTGAAAATAATAATCCATTTTACAACTCAACAAGTCCAATCATATAAATCAATCTTAATAGAACACCGTATAATTGATCGGACTCGCAACGTTACGGCGTAACGGGTCGTCGTTAGTCGTTATCCGTTATCCGTTATTGCGGTACGATAATTACAAAATTAATGATTTCCGGGTGACCCCTAACATCTAAATGTGATGTGATTAACGAATATATGCAAGTTATGACTTGAATATTTCATGTAGATAGACGGATGGACAATTTTACGTGTGTGCATACATATATCTATATATAATATTTATGAATTTTAAAATAAGTTATTCCTATATATTATATTCAAATTATTTTAGGTAGGCCAACGTAGCGCAGTGGGTGCAATGTTTGACTAAAAACGTGATTGGTTACAGATTCGATCGCTACTCGGGGTAAACATTATATGTGATGTTTTTTTAATTCCCCCGCTTGTAAGTGAATAAAGAATGAAAAGCGAAAGTAGGAATAGAACTTTGATGTGCAATTCAAAGTAGTCAGAGAGAGTGAAGGTGCCAAAGAAGTTAAGATTTGAAATTTTAGAGGGGACAAAAACTAATTTAATAGTAAAAAGACATTCAGTGGAAAGTGGGGAACGGAAATGTTGAGAGAGAATGGAGTGTCTTAACACTAGGTTCTCTGGTTCCCTCTGCCTACCCTGCTATATGCGGGATACAGCGTGAAGTTAAAAAAAAGAAAAAAAAACATAGAATTTCACGGAATTTTAATATAATATAATTGTCTTGGTCAAACCTAAATATATATATTTTTTAGCTCAACGCTGTTTTCCTAGCGGAATAGTCAAAGAGATCGGACCGCTAAAGCTGGAGCTTAAGCATTTACACATGTTTATATTTACGATATACTTTAAAGTTCGCTAAAACAGCGAAAATCTTTCTCTCAACAACCGTTCAGATACAATGTAAAATATATGCTAAATTTTATTACCAAGAACGCCAGTCGTGGCGCAAAGGTACAAGCGTGCGACTGTAAACGCGAAAGGTTGTGGGTTCGATTCCCACTTTTTTCTTCAGAATTTTTCATTTCCTAGGTTTGGTAACAAAGCCAAGCGCGGCGTTGAGTTCCGACACTCAGCACGCTATTCGGCGGAAAGTGGGAAACGGATTGTCTTAACACTAGGTTCCCTCTGCATACCCTGCTATATGCGGGATACATTTATTACTAACCGACTTTAAAAAAAGAGGAAGTTGTCTAAGCGACTGCATTTTTTTATGCTACTTACCGCATAACTTTTAACCATTTTTTTATATGATAGCTAGTGCTTGTGGTCCATTTAAATTAAACATAAAGTGACTTCAAATAAAATGCACTAAAAAAACAAAATTAATAAATATAACTCAAAACCTACTTGTCAGATTTTAACTAAGTTCATAGCTATCATATAAAAAAAGGATCATCAAAATTGCTTTACCCAATAAAAAGTTTTACAATAACACAAAAATACAATCGAATTCATAACCTCTTTTTTGAAAGTCGGTTAAAAATCTCAATTTAAATTAACAATTCAATCGTAAATAAGCAATACGAATAGAATGGAAACAGCCGGGTTTTACTGCGACTGCCTCAAGACTGCGATAAAGATCATATTTTATGTTAAAGGATACTATTTGACACGTTTGTACGAGTATGCCTCTGTTATCTATTCTATATCTATAGTAATTGTCTTGTTATAATGTTTGATATCCCTGAGCTTCACCATTACTTACGTTATTGTGAAAACGCGAATGGTTGTGGGTTCGATTCCCATTCGTGGAATGATTATTGTTAAGTTATTTTCATTTGTCCGCTCTGGTATGATAAAGTGCGGCGTTGATTTCCACCTTTTAACTTGCAATGTCTTAAATTCGGGCGGAAAGTGGTGACGGGAGTGTCTTGACACTATGATTTTTTTTTTACCTGCAAGCAACTCTCTTTCATTGGTGTTTCAGTCACTGTGTGGTATAATGCTTCCTTCTATATGATATATCTGCTACATGATAGCATTTATTGTGAAGAAATTTATCGCTGTGTTCAATTACGTTGAGAATAGTAATTAAATATAAAAATCATTTATAGCAAAAAGTAAAGATAAGACAAAGCGTGGCGTTAAGTTCCGACACATATAATGCAATTTTTTAATAACTCAAAATATATAGAACCTAGACACTACGCCCTCTCTCCTCACTCTAAATACAAATATAACATAAAAACAAAAAAAATACATCACCTGTCGTGGCGCATAGGCACAAGCGTGCGACTGTAAACGCGACAGGTTGTGGGTTCGATTCCCACTCCAGGAAATGGATTATTTCATTTTCCTTGGGTTGGTAACAAGGCAAAAGCGCGGCGTTGATTTCTGCCACTCAGCACGCAATGCCTCAATTCGGCGGAAAGTAGGAAACGGAGTGTCTTATCACTAGGTTCCCTCTGCCTAACCTGCTATATGCGGGATACAGCGTGAAGCTATGTATGCATATACGTAAAAAAATACATATCACATACATAGAACGATTTCAAAATCCGTTTTTAATTGCTACATTCGCTTTTGAATACAAAATGAAATTTTTACAGCTTTGAAGTGAAATGACTAGTGAAGTTCAATTTGCCAGCGTTGTCACGCCGACTGTTGATACACGAGTATGGGAGAACAATGAAAGCTTAAATACAAACATTGACCAGTGAACGAGCTTAGAGTGCAAATAGTTTTGTTGTGTTGCTTTATTTTTTAATATATGTACATATATATACGAATATAAATTTTAAGTAGAAAATCATTTTTATGAGCTTTCTTTTCCTTTGTTTCTAGTTAAAAAGTGTGACTTTTTCCTATATAGCAGAGAAGGCCTCCCGTAGCGTCGGCTAGTACTCAACACGCAATGCCTCAATTTGCCGGAAAGTGGGGAACGGAATTGTTGTAAGAGAACTGAGTGTCTTAACACTAGGTTCTCAGGTTCCCACATATAGCAGGGTACTGCTATATGTGGGATAGCGTGAAGTTATAGAAAAAAAAAGCGTCCGCTAGTGGTGGTCGAAGAGGCCTACATTTCTTTTTTTAACACTACGCCACAATCGCTACAATCAGTGTTAGTAGTATTTTTTTTATATTCCCAATTAATTTATACGTTTCCTATCCATAAAACCCAAAAGGCCTGTCGTGGTGCAGAGGCATAAGCATGCGAGTGTAAACGTGACGGGTTGTAGGTTCGATTCATACTCCATAAAATGAAAATAATAAATATTTAGTAGTTTCATTTTTCCTGCTCTGGTAACATGTCTAAAGCTCGGCATTGAGTTCCGCCACTCAGCACGCAATACCTCAATTCAGTGGAAAGTTGGGAACGGAAATGTTGAAAGAACAGAGTGTCCTAACACTAAGTTCTCTGGTTCCCGCTGCCTACCCTACTATGTGGGATACAACGTGAAACTATCCATGAAACAAGAAGATTAATGAATTTAGAATTTATTATATATTTTTGAATGAATGAAATGAATTGAATTTAGAATTTATTTATTAATTATGAATTTAGACTCAATTTAAAATCATAATAAAACTCAAATAATCCTCCCACATACATTAGTATATCTAGGAGAAACAAACAAAACACTTAAATCTTGACATGTCGACAAAATGCAGTGAAGTTTGGAAGCTACCCAGTATCGGTGCATGTCGATGACATTTGAAACGGTGGCCACAAGCCAACGATGTGTGACATTTGGCGCATTAGAAAAATGGATTTTGACTTAAATTTTATTTGAAAATTCATACAGAAAGTAACAACAAAGTGTCTAGCTTGAATAGTGTTTTTTTTTCTCCGAATTGAGATATTGTGTGTTGAGTGACGGAACTTTACGCCGCGCTTTGCCTTGTTACTAGAGTGAAGATATGAAAATATTAAATATTAATTATTATAAATATTTTACATTTTCATCTCCTGGAATGGTATCGAATCCACAATTTGTCCCGTTTAGAGTCCCACGCTTGTGCATCTGCGCCAAAACTGGTCTGAAATAATATAGATAGTTTCTTATAATTAATTGTTTAAATATACGTTAACACATAATAGTTGTTCTGAAAAATATACTTATATATTATCGTTTCTTCCACTAACAAAGAATATTATAATATTTTCAATTCGCTTAAAAACTAAATTGATTTTTGTCATTTATCTCGGGAGAATGAAAATGCTTAAATTATTTGCCTTTCCCTCTCCAACAAGACATAGTATGGGGTTAAATTCCGCCACTCAATAGACAATATTAAGACACTAAACACTAAATTCTATCCAATTATCCTTAAAAATAATAATAATTGCTTTAAAAACATTAAAAAATAATTAACTCAGTAACAAAATAATTGTATCTTGTAAGAATATAACCGCATAATGAAATTTAACACGCAAGTACCTAATAATCTTAAAGTTTAACTGTTATGTACACTGAGGCGAGAAATAAAACGGTGTAAGGGCGTATTTAGTATTTAGGCCATGATACTCCCTAAAGATTGTGACTTGGAGATAGAAATTCGACTAAAGTGGACTAATTTTTGTCTATTCAAGTAGGTCTAAATAAATGGGTAGTACATAAATGCAAAAGTTTGCGAAGTTGGCTGTTTCACGCTAAATTAGTGAAACTTTATTGTAATAAATATAGCTTTTACTTTAAAAGTAACGTAGATTATAATACTTTATAAAAAAAATAACGCCTGTCGTGGCGCAGAGGCACAAGTGTGCGACTGTAAAGCGACAGGTTGTGGGTTCGATTCCCACTCCAGGAAATGAAGTATTTTCATTTTCTTGGTTTGGTAACAAGGCAAACACGCAATGCCTTAATCTGGCGGAAAGTGGGGAACGGATTTGTTGAAAGAGAATGGAGTGTCTTAACACTAGGTTCTCTAGTTCCCTCTGCATACCCTGCTATATGCGGGATACAGCGTGAAGTTAAAAAAAATCTATTTCAAACTACCGACTATTTTAAAACTACCTCTATGATTTAAAACTTCCGAGCCATTGGAAGCTTTTTCATAATATTCCTAATGGAAATAATATAATTTTGGTTTTATGATTGTACCTTTATTTGGTCTTTCAACGTAATTGTCTTGTCATTATCTATAATAGACCAATCTATTTTAAGTAAAAGTAGGTAATCAATATTATGTTAAATTTAATTTAAAAATGTTCTGTATGGAAATACAAGTAATAGAACATACCTACTCGTAAAATATGTGAATTTTATAACACTAGAAACCCTGCTGACGCGTTAACAACGCGTAGCCTTAACAACGTGTATGTTTTATATAAAAGAGTATGTCAAAGTAGTGGAAGTATTTTCTTATTTTAATACATTTGTGATACATTATTATAAAATATATTAACTTTCCGCACCTCTTCTTCATATGAACTTGAAGTATGCCAAATTTCGTACTCCTCCGTTCGCACAATTTTCGTTAACAGGGCTACAAAGTTTTTCTTCCGTGTATTAATATATAGATGAAACGTACAGAAAATTAATAAATACAATTTTTGTTATAATTCCAGTCGAATTTAATTTCAGTTCGTAAAATAAGGGGATAATATACATATGTGTATGTAACAGTACGAATAGATAAAAGAAGAAATTCCTTAGCAATCCATGGATTCACCGTGCGGGTGCCGGGCTCATCACGTTGCAGATATATGTACATAAGTAACCCAAGAGTAGGTTTAACGGGCATTTTAAAGGGGCCCTCTTTAAAATGCGCATAAACCTTCAACTTCACTGTCCGCGCTCCTCTTTCTACTTAATGAAGAAAAGAAAAAAGGTTATAATGCCGCATGAAAATACGTGCTAGAAATGAACTGATCATAATTCTAGACAGGCCAAGACCTTAAATAGAAAGTTTAATAAAATGAAAAACAACTCAAAAAACTCACGTAAAAAGCATGAGGACCCCTCGGATGGCATGCATGAAGAGGTTAATGACTGTGGACGAGGAGAAAGAGGTATGCAGGGACCGTAGCGTTTGGCCCTCCGTTCTCTCTGACTACCCCGCTAGGGATAAAGCGTGAAGTTAAGTTAAGTTAAAAACAACTCAGCACACATATTTCTAGTGATTTATTCGGAAATACAGTGTCGTGTCACTCCTTTTTCCTACTGCAAAATATTAAACCGTTTATTCAAACAGATAGCAAAAAATATAGTATTTCCATTCATATTTATAATTTTCTATTAAAATGTATCTTAAGTTATAAATATGTAAATTGTATTCGAATAATATTAGTACCGTTTCATTGACTATCTGTAGGTTTACCATTTTATACTGTTGTTCTAGAAACTTGAAGCTTACGGCAGATAAGAGCTTTGTTTTACTTTGAGAAAGGACTTTTTAACCGAATTCAAAAAAGGCAGGTTCTCGATTTAGATGTTTTTTTTATGTGTGTTACCGTCACTTTTTACTGGGTGAAACAATTTTTATGATTCCTTTTTTTATACGATAGCTTAGTAGCTTCTGTTGTGTTTTATATATATTATTTGGTGAGTTATTTTTGAGAGTTATATAATTTTCTTTATTGCAATTAAAAATACAAAAAAAAAACGTAATTCGTGGACAAAGGTGAACTTATCTCTAGAAAAGATCTCTTCCAGTCAACCTGTGAACATGAATGCATGACATGTAGCTGGATTTAAATTTAGTGTAATTTAGTTTAAAAAAATATATAAAAAAAAAAACTTCGTAATGATTGTTTTTTTTTAACGGATAGAAATGTTGACCCTATTGGTCTTTACACCGGGGGAAGTGAGGAAAGAGGGTGCTCAGTCTGCGATATGCAAGCATATGCATATGTGGCTGCTTGAGAGGATGCCGACATACGCAAAAGCGTCCCCTGCGTGACCATAATGATTGTACTTTTTAGTGTATTTTATATGAAAAAAAAAGAAACCGTTCTTTTTTTATTTAAATCATAATTAAATTAGTCAGTGGAGAAACGACGTAAGTCACAAAAATGCGAAAAATCGTAATCAATTTAAACTAGCTTAGAAAGGCAAGATGCGTGTTGTTTTTTCTCCCTCCTGCAAAATTTGAAAATCCGGACTTACGTTGTTTCTGCACCCACCGATTCAATTGTGATCTTTTGCTAAATAGATTAATTCAAAAATGATTTACCCATTAAAAAGTTTTGCGGTAACACACACAAAATGCAGTCGAATAATGGAGGTCATTTTGATAAAGTCGGTCAAAAACATTTAATTCCCTGTATTCTCAAGCCTTAATTAAAACAATATAAGATTGTTTTTTTGTGAAAAAAATGACTAGATAAAGTAAACTTTGTATTAAATGTTGTATGAATTATTTATAACTTCAATATTTTCTGGCTACGGCGAGTAAATTAAATTTGCACCTTGGCTCGGGTAAAGGCAATAAGAGCTTCGTCTATTATGTCACGCTTATGACGTAACGCCTTACTTTCATTTTATTTTTTATTTTGACGTTTTTTTTTCATTATTTACAGAGAAAATGGTGAAATAGAGAGGGATTTCTTCGTAGAAAATAAGGAGTCAGCTTGGCTGATCGAATCAGCAACGAAGAGATACATAGAAGGATATGCATAACTGATTTATAGTAAACATGAAGAAGAACGTGCTCAAGTGGTTTAAGCACGTCGAGAGAATGATTGATGAAAGAATGGTGGTACTGGAGGAAGGTTACTTTAAAAATCTCGGGGACGTCCCAGGGAGCATATATGATGTAAATGAATGTGGATGAGGCAAAGGAAGTAAGTAAGTAAGCAGGAACTGTAGCATTTAACGCTCGTTCTCTCTGACTACCCTGCTAGAGATGAATCGCGGAGCAAAATAATTGAAATTATAAAGAAAAACGGCGTTGAGTTCCGCCACATAGCACGCAATACCTCAATTCGGCGGAAAATTGGGAACGGAAATTTAAAAGAGAATGTAGTGTCTTACCACTAGGTTCTCTGGTTCCTTCTGCCTACCCTGCTATGTACGGGACACAGCGTGGCGTTAAAAAAAAAAGTAAAAAAAAGCAATCCGACTTCAAATCAAATGCACTAAAAGTAAAATCATTATGAATATGTCAAAAACTACTTGTCAGATCTTAATCTAATTTTAATAGAACCACATCAGAAGCAATAGCTATCATATAAAAAAAGAATCTTTCAAAATTACTTTACCCATTAAAAAAATATGCGGTAGCACATATAAAAGATAAAAGTCGAATTAAGAACCTCTTTCTTTTTGAAAATCGGTTACATAGAATAAATCCTGATTGCCTTAAAAATATGTTAGCATTTACCGCAACATTCATGAAAATCCACTAAAGTCCAGGTATTTGGACTAGTGCAAATTAAATAACAGAACAAAATATAAATAGAAGTAATAAACTAAATCGTATGTAATTTAGTACGGCAAATGAAATATCGTCGTCTCTTTATATTTCGCAAGGGACCCTAAATATATTTGTTTAGGCCCCACATACACACATTATGATCAGCAAATCGCGTTTTAGTACATATTTAATCTTAACTTTTGTAAATAAGTAAAACATATATTTAAAAAAAATAATAATATCTATTTTGTGGAAGACGGAGTGTCTTGACACTTTGTTCTCTTTAGGAGATAAGAGTATTGCTCAGGAGAAGGCGTGAATAGCAAGTATATAATAATAGATAAATAATTCTTTTATTCTATCACAAATCGAAGAAATTGAGATAATTTAAATACAATTATTCCCCTCCAATGAGAATCGAACCCACAACCACTCACGCTTACTGTATTTACAGTCACAGTCTGTCCCATTGGGCCAAGATGGCCTCTATTATAATTATATTTCAGAAACCAAAGTCAAAGTCAAATAATTTTATTCAAAATAAGGACTTGCTTCATTTTTTGAACGTCAAATAATTTACCACCAACTCACTAAATTTAACTCGAGAAGAACCGGCGTAAGAAACTAAGCGGGATTTTTTCATGTACCTAAAGACCCTATACCTATCTACACTATATTGGATAGAAAATCAGAATACTTTTGAAAAAGAACAGTTTCACGCTCATAACACATAGCAGTGTAGTCAGAGTGACCCTAGTGTTAAGACATTCCGAATACATTAGACACTGTATTAAGTAATATAACTTAAGTTAATTAGTTAGTTTTTTAAAAGCAGTCTAAGTTAGTTAGTAAGTTTTTTAAAAGCAATCTCTCATAGTGTATCTCTTATTGATTATTTTTTATCAATAGTCCTTCGTGTGTCTATACGTGACATTGGCGAAGTGATTCGTGCTCAACTGGCACGTTCGGAACGCCATAATTAAATAATTGAACTAAATTTAATGCCACAGTCTGTTAATTAGACGGTTACGGCGATGAAAACCGGAAGCACCTTTATTTAAATTATAGGTTGCTTTGCGTCCCTTATTTATACCTAATAAATTTTATTATAACTTTAAATACTCTCCTGAGTACAATTTGAACCTACAGTTACCATGTTCGTATATAGACATTAAATTTATTATTATAATTATTTATTTCTATATTACATACATACATAGCTTCATGCTGTATGCATATAGCAGGGTAGACAGAGAGAACCTAGTGTTAAGACACTCCGTTTCCCACTTTCCGCCGGATTGAGGTATTGCGTGTTGAGTGGCGGAACTTAACGCCGCGCTTTGCCTTAGAACCAAACCCACGATATGAAAAATTCCATTTCCTGGAGTGGGAATTGAACCCACAATCTGTCACGTTTTTACAGTCGCACGCTTGTGCCTCTGCGCCACGACAGGCGTAATAATTATTTATTTATTTATATTTAAAAAATATATATTTATTTTCCTATTTCCACCCATCCTTTTCCCAGAATGTGGTAGTTCCGATGGCGGACTGCCGCGGCCACTACATTATTTCCTCCCGCTCCCATAAGAACGGCAATGCATTTACAACATCTCTGGTGTTGTCCATGGACGAAGGTAGCCACTTACTATGGTGGTCCTTCTGCTCGCTTGCCATCTTTTATCAAAGCAATATATAATTAAAAAACAAACATATTAAGTGACGGATATAAGCGCCGTTGTCGCAGTGTTTAACTCTAAGTGTGGTTGATCGTCGATTTGATTATTTAAATTATTCTCATTTCTCCAAACTGTAGACATGCCGCGGCGTTGAGTTGCGCCATTTTGCGATCTGCTACTATGTGGGATAAAGAGTAGAGTTGTTTTTGTTTATTTTATAGATTAATTTAATCTATATATAAATATGTATAGTAAAAACTTTGGATTCCTTTTTACGAAAATTACGCCGACGGAGGAGCATGAAACTTGGCACACTTATAGCTTATCTAGAGAAGTAGTGGAGAATGCTAATATTTTTTTTTAAATAATGCATAAAAAGTAATATTAATAATACAATTGTTACATACACTACCATGGTTTGACATTTGTGCTTATACAAAGTGACATATACATTACTAAAGACAACCAACGCGTTGTTAACACGTCAACGGGGACACTAGTTATAATTAATCTGTCTTCTGTCAATCACTGTAACTTAGTGTTTAAAAATTATATTTAGTGACAAAACTCTCCGTTCTCCCAATATAAAGTAAACTATAACATTTCTTTCATATACCTATAGTAAATTATGCAGGTCACAGGCGAGTGGTCGACACAAACTGTAAAGCTTCATTGCACGCGACCACATCATCCTTTTACACAAATTGGAGCGTGAAACACTGGCTATATTAATTTAAATAGTACGGATATAAACAAAATGAACAGTGTATGTCTTAATTAAGAGATGTTTTAAGTTGATTTTTGAGTAATAAATGTACTTGTAGAATTTGCTGTCATGTTTGTATTATGTATATATTTTAGATACTAGTACATTATATATATATAAAAAAATAAAAATAAAAACGATTTACCAAAAGGATGGAGACGAATTGCCAAATACAGAGAGGAATGGAAGATAATGGGGGAGGCCTATGTCAAGAGACATCCTGATCAACAAACTGGCTGCTGAGAAAAGAAAAATATATTTATGTAAGAAATACTGTATCATGGTCAGAGAATAAAGGCTATTATTATTATGTATCTCATTATAAGTTCTCGGGTTCAAAGGAACCTGGTCCTTTGGAAGGCTTGCGTGGGGACACAGGTCCAACACGTAGAGGCCCCTTTGAGACAACAATATTTTTTAATCTGACGCATTGACCGGGATCCATCTCTGAGTAACCATAGGCAATTGCTCAGAGATGGTCACCAGTCAATGCGTAGGAGCTATGGAACATATGGAAAACTAAAATAGGGCTATGGAATGGAGTTTGGATGGACTAAGTACTGGGCTATTGATTGAGACTATCGGACGTCCGCCTTTTCAACAGTCTCAAATTGAAAGGTTAGCGGACGGTGACTCGCCTCCCACTAGATGGGCCCCCACAAAGCTTATTATTATTATTATTATTTAATTATATATATATACTAGTGGTGCCCGCGACTTCGTTCGCGCTCAACTTAGTATTTTTCACTTATTTTCATGTTAAGTACTGCCGTATTTAATTTTTACAACTAAATATTATTACTAATATTTTGATATTTCTAAGTGCATACAACACCAGGTGCGAGTTTTGATTTCCACGTAAAAATTTTTATACGCTTTGTAATTTTTTTTTTATGTAGCGGTATTATTACTAATTTTTTTCTCGAATATAAATTATATTTGAAAAAAAATTGGTTTTACTTACAATTTTGTAATCAGTGTAATTTGACTGTTTTTTTTTATGTTTTCCTATTAGATTATTCTGTAGTCTTACATGAATATTACATATAAGACCGATTCACGCATATCTAAATTACAGTCCTAAGTTTTAGAGTAACAAATATCGTCTAAATATTTAAGTTTCCTAACTTTTTTTTTTTTTTTTTTATTGATAACGGACGGCAAACGAGCAGAAGGACCACCTGATGGTAAGTGGTTACCTTCGCCCATAGACATCTACAACACCAGAGATGTTGTAGATGCGTTGCCAACCTAGAGGATACTGATGGAAGGGGGGACAATGTAATAGTCCACTATCAGAACCACCACATTTTGGGGAAAGGATGGTTCGTCTTTGACATGATAGTGGTCGCGAGCACTTTTACATTAATAATCAGAATAGGATAATTGTTATTATCTTTACTAATAAAACTTACTTTACTTTACCTGTGTCATGTTGTCTCTTACTTTATGATAACACTTTCCCATAAATAACTAAATTAACACAGTATTAACTTCTTACAATTAGAATTTATTATTATAAAAGATTTTCTTAACAAAATAAATAAAATATAATAATTTCTCCGAATGGAAATCGAACCCACAACCAATTGCGTTTACATTCATTCATTTAATAATATAATATTGAAGAACAAAAATCTACTATTTCAAAATGTCATATTTATTTCAAGTAAAACCATAAAATTAGTATGTAGATAGTGAATACTAGGCTACATTTAACAGCGGTTGGATTATGATCCATTTAGCGTACAATGGAAAATCCGATGCTCTCATATTTTGAGTGTTTAATTTTAATTGTTAAATCTCTTTATTGTTCCCAAAAATATATATGCAGTGCACAAAAATAACATCTAATTTTCTATAGCCAGAAAGTAGTGTCAAATCACTCTTTTTTACCCGACTGTTAGAGGAGGGTTACGTTTTTCGTGCGTATCATGTATGTTTGTAACATTCTTTATTACCGCATATCTTCTAAATCGCTAGACAGAATTATATAATTAAGGTGTCGTTACATAGGTATTGAAACTTCAAGTGTTCTTAGATATGTGACGTCATTCTTATTTCAATATGTTGCCCTCTAAAAGCAATTATGTCATGAATAAAAATAAAACAAATCGTTCATGGGTACAATGTGGGGTATCAAATGAAAGGACCTTATTAACACACCTGCAAAATATAACATAACTAGCTTTTATAGCCTACTTTATTTGTATTTGCTTCCTAAATTTGAAGAATTGGTTCTCAGGTTGATTGTTCTTTATAATTATGTGTGTTATTTAAAATATATACCAACCTACTACACTGATTAGCTTTACCTATAGCATATCTACCGTACGAAAATGTTACAGCGCTATTTTAGAACCACTTGCCGACATTTGCTGAAAATTTGCATATGTGTCCGGATTTGATTATAATATTTCCTCAACTTAATGTGGTAAGTGGTTGTGCTAGCAAGAACACCAGAGTCTTGCTATGAAAGAACAAAGAAACTTCTTGTTATAACAGGTTTCTTGTTATAATTAATGAAAAAAAATTAAAAATTAAAAAAAAAATTATAGTAAAACATACAAAAAAAAAATCTTAGCTTCACGGTCTAACCTCACTTAGCAAGGTAGGCAGAGGGAACTTGAGAACGTAGTGTTAAGACATTCCGTTCTCTTAAGATTTCCACTAAAAACTATTATTAATACAAAACGCCTGTCGTGGCGCAGAGGCACAAGCGTGCGACTGTAAGCGCAGGTTGTGGCTTCGATTCCCACTCCAGGAAATTAAGTATTTTCATTTTCTGCGTTTGGTAACAAGGCAAAGCACGGCGTTGAGATCCGCCACTCACGCACGCAATGCCTTAATCTGGCGGAAAGTGGGGAACGGAAATGTTGAAAGGGAACGGAGTGTCTTAACACTAGGTTCTCAGGTTCCTTCTGCCTACAATACTATATGCGGGATATAGCGTGAAGCAAAAAAAAATATATATTAAAGTTATAATTTATAACACACAAGAACAATACGTCAAGATACTCCCATAATATTTAAATTTTGTCATAGTTTAGTGATATTTTCCTGCATTTCGCGTTCGTATTCATATGAATTATGTCAGATTGCAACGCTGAGAAAATGTCGCGTCTAATTGACATTATCTTTGCCTAACTTGGAATTCAAACTTCCTCATATATTTTACTGCTTTTTTAAACCTATAAAAACAAGTGGGGCTTTTTTAGTTATTTAGCCTAAAACTATTTTTTTGTTTCTGTTACTGGTACGAAATGGTAGTTGAAGAGAGCCAAGTGTTGAGACACTCCGTTCCCCACTTTCCGCCAAAAACTGAGACATTATTGAGTGGCGGAAAATTAATTTTTGCTTAGATTTTTGCACTCCCTAACCTAACCTGCAAATCTTTTACTTCTTAGGTTGACTGGAAGAAATCTCTATCAGATATAAGTCTACCTTTGCTTATATTGTATTGATTTTTGGTTGGTTGGTTACAAAGTGCAATAAAGAATACTTGTATGTAAATTACCAGAGTAGAAAACTAAAAACAATTTAAATATGAACATTCCCCTTGTGGAAGTCGAACTCACAACCAATCCCGTACAGTCACACTATTCCACGGCGCCACGATGGCCCTAATATGATAAAACGTTAATTGACTAACAACTTAATAACTTATATTGTATCTGACATATTCCAAACTTGAAAGGGAAACCCCATAGGTTTATCTCAAACAGTGGTTATGGGAACCATGCCTATGTCAACAACCTGTCATGAACGTTTGTTCGCTTCAAGTTATGACGCTTTAGTAAATCAGTATAGATATATTATGATGTCAGAATGTTGTCTATTTTAACTAACTTCAGAAAAAGAAGGTTCTCAATTTGATTGTATTTTTATAATGTGTATATAGAACTTATTTCTTTTGTAAACTTTAAGTGCAATAAAGAATATTATATAAATATAAGCTTCCACAGGATGAGCCAATTTTGATGAGTCAATTTTTCATATGATAGCTAGTACTTTTAATCTGGTCCCATTTTAATTTAGTTAAGATCTGACGAGTAGTTTTTGAGTTATTCGTAATAAAATATAATTCTTTTGTCGGTCATTTTATTTGAAATTGGTTTTCTATTATTGTTAAAATCTCCAAGTAAACTAAAAGAAACTCAACTCAACGTCAACTGTTAGAGAATATTTTGACCACAGGAACTATGTTATTTAAATTAAGAGAAATAATAATTATAAGCTTTTATTTCTGCTAGCCAGCACGCAATGTCTCGATTTCAGACAGAAGCGGGGAACGGAATATTTTCTCATTAGGTTGTATGGGGAATACGTAGCCTAATTTTTTTTTTTTTTTTTATGGATAACGGATGGCAAACGAGCAGAAGGACCACCTGATGGTAAGTGGATACCTTCGCCCATGAACATCTACAACACCAGAGATGTTGTAGATGCGTTGCCAACCTAGAGGATACAGATGGAAGAGGAGGACAATGTAGTATTCCGTTCTCGGAACCACCACATTTTGGGGAAAGGATGGGTGGGAATGGGAAAACCTGGCTTACATGCCATCGAACCGGAACACATCATAAGATATTTGGCGGTTCGTCTTTGACATGATAGTGGTCGCGAGCCAGACGGAGGACGAACCTCCTACCACCAAACAAAAATACCACCAAACATAAATAAAGAAATATTAATCTATTAGGAGTACAGACCAAATCAAATCATAGCTGTTGCTAGCTTAGTTCTCTTCTATAGTCTAACTTACATAGCTCGTAAAGCGCTTCAAGTTATTTGGGAACCTCGACCAAATCTGACTACTTCATATACTGTTATATAGTATGTACATGGTATAAAACTTTCAAGAACATAATATCTGTCTCGAGAAGATATTACATTCATTGTTTAAAAAAAATGAAATAGCAGAATGAACCTAGTGTTATGCCTGTCGTGACGCAGAGGCACAAGCGTGCGACTGTAAGGCGACAGGTTGTAGGTTCGATTCCCATTCCAGGAAATGTTAGTATTTTCATTTCCTGAGTTTGGTAACAAGGCAAAGCGCGGCGTTGAGTTCCGCCACTCAGCACGCAATGCCTCAATTTGGCGGAAAGTGGGGAACAGAATTATTGTAAGAGAATGGAGTGTCTTAACACTAGGTTCTCAAGTTCCCTCTACCTACCCTGCTATATGTGGGATACAGCGTGAAGTTAAAAAAAAAACCTAGTGTTAAGACACGACGCTTCCCACCCCAATTCGACTTAAGTGGCATTACATGTTAAGTGACGGAGCTCAACGCTGCGATATAATCTCACCAGTGAGGAGAAGTGAAAGTAGTTTAAGTATAATCATTCCCCCGAATGGTAATCGAACCCACAACTTTTTTAAATTTTCTTTTACAGTCGGACGCTGTCCCACTGCGCCGCAATGGTTTTCATCATACTATTTGCTACAAATGGAGCTACATATCTCAATGTATGTAAATCCAACAATAAAACAGTTAAATAAGTAAAATTAAATAAATTCCTCTCGAGAATCGAATTCAGAATTATTGTTTATAATTCAATAATATAAACCATTGTTACCACTACACTGTACCGTACAGTGATTGTAAACTAATTATTTTTTACTATGAAACTGAATATTGAAACAAAAAAGGCATACATGCAAATATGTCCACGTGAGTCAAAATTGAATTTCAAATAACCGCAACGCTATTCAATACATAATATGGTTTTTTACGATTTCACGCTTCTTCTATCAGAGAGAACCTAGTGTTAAGGCACTCCGTTTTTATCTTTCTGCCCCAAATATGGCATTGCATGTTGAGTTGCGGAACTCAACGCGGCACTGTGCCTCACCAGAGCGGGAGAATTGAAATAATTTGTATGTATATATGTATGTATATATGTATGTATATATGTATGTATATATGTATGTATATATGTATGTATATATTGTAATATATTGGTTATTGTGAAGAAGATAGAAATAGCATGTATAACGGATATAAAGCAGTTTTGGTCGTGAGCTTGACGTTTTACTACATGGTCACAGCGGTGGGATACGAACCCACGCCCTTGCGGACTGGTGGACCGGATATCATTCCTCTCTGAGGGTATCGAACCCGCAACCAATCACGCTTACAGTCACACTGTTCCACTGCGCAACGAAGTCGTTTAATTATGTTGAGGCAATCTCAACATAATTAAAGGACTTCAGACAACTATAGAATACTTGCACAATTGCAAATTTGCTTTTTTAAAAAAAACTATGTTAAGTGCCTACTTTTCCTCTTCCGTAACAACTTTATCGGCTTTTTTATTTTGTTTTTTTTCTTTTAAAGCAGTAATTAATAGATGTTTGAATTTGCGCTTCGTGTAATTAGTTTAAATAAGAAATAATTTTTGTTAGTGTTGCTAAACTGATGGTAATTTTTAATAATTTTTGATAAAAGCTTTTGATAAAAGCATACTTTTGGTAAAACGGGAATAACTGGCAACTTTTATATGTGATTCGGTAAATCCCGGAAAAATTAAGAAATCAGGTTAAAAAATCAGGTTCTCCGTACCCAATTGCCTACCTTTAGTTACATATGAGGATAATGTTAAGGAGCAACTAACAAGGCCAGTTCAGTGGTACAACTGATTTATTTTCTAACTTATTCTACCCACATACAACACCTCTATATATTAAAAAAAAAGTACAAAATAATAATATGTAATAATACCATCGTAACGCTATTAGGTAGAGATAGGACAGTGGAGGTGAACGTTAATGCTCATTTTTAAGGGGCTCCTTAAACCTACACTTCGGTCGTGAATCCCAGGCATTCCCCAAACTCCTCTCTCTGCAACATGATGGGTACCCGCTGAATTGAACCCGGTGAATTCATGGTGCTCTAAGGAATTTCTTCTCATATGTTTAACTGCACACTATTGTCGCGATTTTGAATACCAATCATAGGAGTCGATATTTTACAATATTTTCATTTGAGGCGATAGTTGTGGGTACAATACCTATGTTTTTTTTATGGATAACGGATGACAAACGAGCTGAAGGACCACCTGATGGTAGCGTGCTGGCTGGAGTCCTGCCGTGGGACCTGGATGCGATTACTTTGGCGTCGACTTATAGTCGGCGCCGAAGTTTGGCATCTGGGGACCAGGTCTGCCTGGTCCCCAGATGCCAAACTTCGGCTCTCTCTTCTGCTGGCTCTGGCCAGCACCACATGAGGAGGTGCGGGTAGCCGCATACGAAGAGTGGGAGTCCTGGCTGGCAATACCATCCGCCGGCCGAAGGACGATTGAGGCGGTTCGTCCAGTTTTCCGCCAGTGGTTAGGTAGGCGTCATGGCGTCATAACTTTCCGCACCACGCAGGTTCTCTCGGGGCACGGTTGTTTCGGGAGATACCTGTTTGGGGTCGCTGGGAGGGAGCCCGACGCTCGCTGCCACCACTGCAACGACTGCCTCGAAGAGACGGCCCAGCACACTTTAGAGGTGTGCCCAGCCTGGACGTCTCAACGTCGTGCATTGCGCGACGTAATAGGGGATGATCTCTCCTTGCCAGCCGTGGTGAAGGCCATGGTCGGCAGCGAGAGGTCGTGGGACGCGGTGCGCTACTTCTGCGAGGCAGTGTTGCTCGAGAAGGAGGCGGTGGGAAGGGCGAGGGAGGCTTCCTCCAACCTTGCCATCCGCCGCACGAGACCGGGTCGCCGGAGGGTGGCTTACGACCGCCGCCTTCCGCCCTAATTAGGTCAGAGGGCGATCAGCTTGGGGAAGCTGATCGCCTAGTGTCCTGGCCCGAGTAGCCGCGTGCAGGTCGCTCCCGCGCGCTACTTCAAGCAGGCCGTTGAGGGTGCCCACCACCCTTGACTCCAAAAAACTCCAAAAAAAAAAACAAAAACCACCTGATTGTAAGTGGTTACCTTCGCCCACAAAAACTTGACTTAACTACTTGGGAAATTATTATATTAAGTTGCCTGAATAAGTTCGGCGTTGAGTTCCGCTAAACATAGTCTTTCTTAAAGCGGCAAATGGAGTGATACTAGGATCTCTCTGCTTTACGGGATAAAGTTATAAAGTTGAATATTTAGATTTCTCGATGTGTTGTATGTGGTGGAACCACATAACGTAAACGTGAAAATACACAAATGATAGCTATAATAATAAAATATTGTATGAATATATCTATTAATGTTTAAAAAATGACAATTTATCGAACAATGTCATAAAATTGTAAATTTTAAAATGTTCCAACCAAAAAAACATAATCAACAGCAATAAATATTTATATGACAAACCATAGATCGTTTTATATTGCAGATTCTTTTTTTTTAAACTTCACGCTGTATCCCACATATAGCGGGGTAGGCAGGGGGAACCTGAGAACCTAGTGTTAAGACATTCCGTTCTCTTATAACAATTTCGTTCCCGACTTTCCGCCGAATTGTGACATTGCGTTGAGTGGCGGAACTCAACGCCGCGCTTTTGCCTTGTTACCAAACCCAGGAAATGAAAATACTAACATTTCCTGGAGTGGGAATCGAACCCACAAGCTGTCACACGACAGGCGTCAAAGATAAACAATTATATACCTATATATCAAACGCTTGTATTAGTGAGTGAGTGACAGATAAGGTACAGGCGATAATAGACAGGCAGTAGTCTTAGAGAGAATTTCATTAAATTCCTGCGAAAATGGGAAGAAAGGGGATTTTAGGTTTTATAGTCTTAGATTTTAGAGGTTTTCTTTTTATTTATGAATTCATATATAAATTATTATTGTTTTAATTTCATATTTTATTAAAAGTAAATTTTTTTTTTTATTGATAACGGACGGCAAACGAGCAGAAGGACCACCTGATGGTAAGTGGTTACCTTCGCCCATAGACATCTACAACACCAGAGATGTTGTAGATGCGTTGCCAACCTAGGGGATACTGATGGAAGGGGGGACTATGTACTAGTCCACTATCAGAACCACCACATTTTGGGGAGAGGATGGGTGGGAAAGGGGAAAATCTGGCTTACATGCCATCGAACCGGAACACATCATTAGATATTTGGCGGTTCGTCTTTGACATGATAGTGGTCGCGAGCCAGACGGAGGACGAACCTCCTACCACCTAACAAAAGTAAATTACTAAAGTAACTAAAGTAAGCATAAATAGATAATGTTAAAAACGGATCTTTACGATATTATGAAATTATTAATATTTTTATTAAAATTATCGCATGAGGCACTAAATTAATTTAATATAAAATATTTGTTAAAAATTTTAAAAGAAAATTGTAACAATTATTGGTTACTCATAATAATAAATAAATAAATACATACATACATATATAGCTTCACGCTGTGGCCCGCAGATAGCAGGGTAGGCAGAGGAAACCTAGTGTTAAGACACTCCGTTCCCCCCTTTCCGCCGGATTGAGGCATTGCGTGCTGAGTGACGGAACTCGCCGCGATTTGTTACAAAACCCAGGAAGTGAAAAATTCTATTTCCTGGAGTGGGAATCAAACACACAACTTGTCGCGTTTACAGTCGTACGCTTGTGCCTCTGCGCCACGACAGGCGTTAATAAATAAATAATTCTAGCAAATGAAATCTAATTTTATTACTTACTTTAATTAAATAAACTTCGTTGCTTTTATATAACGATTTTAATGAAGATATGGATAACAGTTTTCCACGTAACAACTTACAACACTTAATGAGTTACAGCTTGGAAATTATAATAAGGCCATAGTGGTGTAGTTGGACAGCGTCTGAAGGTAAATGCTATTGGATATGGGTTCGATTCTCAATCAGGGGAATAATTACATTTAAATTATATTCAATTTCCGGTAAGACAAAACGCGGTGTTGAATCCCGCTACACAACGCTGAATGACTCGATTCTCGAATTCCGGCGGTAATTCGTGATTTTCGTTAGGTGGTAGGAGATCCTACGTCTGGCTCGCGACCACTATCATGTCAAAGGCGAACCGCAAAATATCTAACGATGTCTTTCGGTTCGATGGCATGTAAGCCAGGTTTCCCCTTTGGCACCCACCCTTTCCCCAAATGTGGTGGTTCCGATAGCGGACTACTACATTGTCCCCTCTTCCATCTGTATTCTCTAGGTTGGCAACACATCTACAACATCTCTGGTGTTGTAAAGCGTGTAGCTGAACGTAAGATTTTAAACGTGTACTAAAAATAAATAATACTGGCTCTTCGTTTGTCTTCTTTTATTTAACTTACTTACCCTAAAAAGTCCAACATATTATATATGTGCAAATGTATATCACCATATACAAAATTTATATAGATAATAACATTGACATGAACTAGTTCAGTCCAGTTCTTAAATTATGGCACTTCGAACGTGCCAGTTGAGCACAAATTACAACGCCAATGTTACGTTATATGGACAACACACGAAGTTGATATGAACTAAAATACTTGTCAAACGCTCGTACCAAACGTGAATAAGTTAATAAATCAAAAATACTACTGCTACTTTGCAGGGCAGTGATTTGAAGTTTATTTACATACATACAAACGTAACTTCACGCTGTATCCCGCATATAGCAGGGTAGGCAGAAGGAATTTTATGTTAAGACACTCCGTTCCCCACTTTCCACCGAATTGAGGCATTGCGTGCTGAGTGGCGGAACTCAACACCGCGCTTGGCCTTGTTACCAACCCCAAGAAATGAAAATACTAAGCTTTTACATTTTCTCCAGTGGGAATCGAACCCACAACCTGTCACGTTTACAGTCGCACGCCTTTACCTCTGCACCACGACAGGTGTCAATTTATATTTTATGTTTGTATTAAAGTTTATATTTTATTTGTAAATTCTGATTTTATGTTATTTAAATGCTTTTTTAGCTGCATGTGTTTGATTTGCGTGACATTACAAATAAATAAAGTAATTCTAATACCTACATATATATTTTTTTCTTTTATTTCTTTGCTTCACGCTTTATCCCGCAATAGAAATGAAAATATTTTGAATATAATCATTCTCCTGAGTGGGAATCGAACAGCTTATCATAATGTTTGTATATGGTAGGCGGTTCATTGCCATAATGGCCTACATATTAATATTTAAAAAAATATCCATGCAAGTCGAATTATCATCCTATTTGCATTCTAATTTCTATTAAAAAAGTATACATACTGACTTACTTATCTATTCACGCTTATTACTGGTATACAGATTATCTATAATAATATCATTAAGTAAACGTCAATTTATTATAAAAAAAAAATGGATGCTAGTCTTAATTCCAAATTTGAAATTTGAATTTTCGACCGCAAACAGCAGTTGCGCGTCGGCATCCGTCGCGAATAGATGTCTTATTGAGTGGCATTATTTAACTTAAAATTGCGTTTTTTACGATATTTCTAATATATTAATATTTACATTTTATATAATAATACTGTTTTCGTGATTATTGCGTGTTATGTGACGTTTTGATTAGTGATTGTGTTTGGGATTGTTGTAATAGTTAAGGTATGAATTTGTAATTTTGTACACTCAAGGTTATTAACAATTTTCGTTTTTTTTTTTAAATTAATTAAATATAATGTGACAAAACTAGTTTCTATATATTATATGATAGAAAATAAATATATTTTTTATTGTCAAAGGAAGTCAACAAAACGGTCATGTATTGTAATAAAATATAGATACATAATATATTTTATTACAAACTAAATTAATCATGACTTTATACATACATATATCAAAATATTAGAAATTTATATAAAGCAAAGAATAACGTTATACAAAAAAGTGAAAAAAGAACGCTGTCCATTAACAAAAAAATTATAACACAGATTAAATAATAAAATTTTTATCACATTACTTATTCAAGCACAATAAGAAAAAATAAAATAAATTTAAATATATATAACAACATACATAATAATATTTATTCATATATATGTCGGTTGGTATAAAGTATCTCTTTTGGCAAATTAATGTCAATACAGAATTAATGTTAAAACATCTTTGCCGCAACTCGTAACTCGTCCTATATTATAATTATATTATCTGCGTAGTCAATATGGCGTCTGAGTTTCATTTATTTAAATTATTTGATTTTACTTTATTTTTAGAAATTATTCATTGTTTTTAATATTAAACCTTAGTAATAATGCAAATGTCATTTGCATATTTTATTAACTTATTTTAAAAAAAGGAAGTTTCTCAATTCGATTTTTTTTTTCGTGTTGCTATATATATAACTTTTTACTGAGTGAACCAATTTTGGTGATACTTTATTTATTTGATAGATAATGCTTCTGAAGTGGTCTTATATAAATTTAGTTAACTGACTAGTAGTTTTTGAGTTATTCGTAATAATGTTATTATTTAGTTTATTTTATTTGAAGTTGGTTTTCTTTTTTGTTCAAATCTTTATTAAGTATGATTAACTTATAGGAAATGTAAGATTTTAATTTTATCAGGCAATATAATTTCACATACACTAAATTTCGATTTGAGTAATTAATAGTTGTTATACATATGTATGTATATAGATTTATTAAGAAGGCCGTAAAAACAAGTTCATTTTTTAACATTTTTTTTTTATTATTCTAGAATTTCAGAATGTTCTAGAGATTCTTTAAATAATTCAATCAGTCCGCTTTCTAACCATTGTACAAATGATCTCTATGGCCTATTTCATCTAACCAGATTAGGAATTTGAAATTATTTTAGGTTTCCGCGTATGGCGTTTGAACTATACTTGTTTAAATGACGCATATAAGGCAGCACGGTGATTTTCAAATATAATAAAAAAAAAACAATTTCGTTTTTTCCTACATATGTTAGCACAGTAGTCAAATGTGTAGTATCTAGCGTCGAGAAATTTAAATCTCTCCACTTTCCGTTCAAATCCGAGACACTGCGTGTGTAATGGCGGAACTTAACGCCGCGTATTGTCTTAAATATATTTAAATGTTACCTACTGTCATTGCAAGTGATAAAAGTTAAGCACGGTCTAACTAAAACAATGTCAACATATTTTTACACCTGAAGTGGTCTAAGATAACCTAATATTTGTGTCCACCATGTACTTTAAAAAATTTTAAACCTAATCCTTTCCCCAAAACGTATTCGAACCCTCTACCGTGAAATTAACCAAATTCCCAGAAAATCTTAGTCTTATATTGTCAATACTTTTTTTACATCACTTCTCAAAGATAACCAAATCCAATATTATCGACTTTAAAAAAGACAACTGTCGTGGCGCAGAGGCACAGGCGTGCGATTGTTAACGCGACAGGTGGTGGGTTCGATTCCCACTCCAGGAAATGAAAATTCTCAATATTATTTAGTATTTTTATTTGGTACAAAGGCAAAGCGCGTTGAGTTCTTCCACTCAGTACGCTATACCTCAATCACGCGAATCTTGTTGAAAGAGAACGGAGTGTCTTAACACTAGGTTCTCAGGTTCCCTTTGCCTAACCTGCTATATGCGGGATACAGCGTGAAGCTATGTAAGTATTATAAACCTAATCTCTTCCCCAAACAGTATTCGAACCAACTATACCCAAATTCCTTATAATACCCAGTAAATCTTATGACAAATCAGTTATTCCCACATGAATCGGAATACATTCCCCCGGGCTATAGATAAGCGTTGCAGGTGCTTCGCTTTATATGCGGAACAAACATCGCCTTGTAATTTCTAACGGAAACTAAGATAAATCTATGGAACTCATGTTTGTTTTGTAAATATATAATATCAGATGGTTTAGTAGTAGCTGTTAATGGTTGTAGGTTCGATTCTGATTGTGTGAAATGTTAGTTAAAACTGGAAGGAATGCGTTGAAAAGTCCTTCTGGTCGTCGACGTTATAAGCAATAAAAATATTGTATTGCAAAGCGCGGCGTTGAGTTACGCCACTCAACACGCAATGCCTCAATTTGGCGGAAAGTGGAGAACGGAATTGTTGTAAGAGAACGGAGTGTCTTAACACTAGGTTCTCAGGTTCCCTCTGCCTACCCTGCTGATGTCATGCCTGATGTATGTTAGGATACAGCGTGAAGTTAAAGAAAAAAAAATTGTATTGTTATCGGATTCAGACACGTGCGCAAATTTTAAAGCAATTTGGATAGGAACAAGACGGTAAAAATGTTTCGAAATTTCCTTACTTAAATAGATAGATAGATACAGACAAAGGTAGTATTCAGCGTGTCATATACGAGTATAAGATACAAATTAGTATAGCTATAATTTTATTTCCCCGCTCATGTACGACGAAGTACGGCGTTGAGTTCCGTTACTCAACACGCAATGTGAGATTTTGGAGAATGTCTAATCCTTAATTTGAATATAATAATTCTTAGAGTGGGAATCGAACCCACAACCTGTCGCGTTTACAGTCAAACTGTGACCCACTGCGCCACGATGGCTTCCACAAGATTAATAACTAAATATAATTCTAGACATGACAATTGTATATTCTAAATGACAAAATTAGACCGAAATATGAACGTGAGTCACGCTACGGTAGTTTTAATTCCATTTAAATTCATTAAATATATTAAATTAGATGTTTGTGATAAGAGGTCATAGTGACGCAGTGGGTCGTCTGACTGTAAACGGGACAGGTTGTGGGTTCGATTTCTACGGGCGAATGATTATATAATATTTAAACCATTTTTATTTCTCTCTTGAGTTCCTACACTCACAACACGTAGTGTTATGTTTCATACGGAAAGTGAGGGCGGAGTGTCTAGACACTAGATTATCTGACTACTGTGCTATGCGGGCAATATCTACGTTACAAAGATGTTCTGAAACGCCACCTATCATCCTGTGGAATATTTTGCGATTTTTCGGGGAAACTTGCTACTCAGAGACCGGAGTGGCGAAATGCCGTCAAAACGGGTATTAACAATTTTGAGCGCGCTGGCATCGAACATCTTGACGCCAAACACCAGCTTCTGGAAACTTGACCCAAGCCCTCCTATAACTACATATATAATGATAGAGGAAAGCTTCATTGAGCTATCAGTGACCGAATCTTTAAAACTAAATTCGGTTTTGCGAGTCACATTCGCGCTCACGAACGTCGAACTAATTATTAACAACAGTGTGTCGTCGTCGACGGATACGTCTGGGAGGACATGATGCGGGAAATAGCATGAAACTTCTTTAAGATGTTTTATTGCTAATTTACGTATATTATACGTTATTGAAAATAAAGATAGCTTAATTAAAGATATCTTTGGTAACATTAGTTACATAAATCGGGCGAAACGTTTTTGTAATAGCAAATTCTAGTATATTTTATTCTCAATATTTGTTTCTCGCCTGTCGTGGCGCAGAGGTACAAGTGTGCGACTGTAAACGCGACAGGTTTTGGGTTCGTTTCCCACTCCAGGAAATGGATTTTTACATTTCCTGGGTTTGCTAGCAAGGCAAAGCGCGGTGTTGAGTTCCGCTACTCAGCACGCAATGCCTCAAATCAGCGGAAAGTAGGGAACGGAGTGTTTTAACACTAGGTTCCCTCTGCTTACCCTGCTATATGCGGGATACAGCGTGAAGCTGTGTAATATTTCTCTCATAGGAACAATTTAATTTAGCTGTACGCTACCTACCAGTGTAGTCCAAGAACTTAGTGCGAATACACTCTATTTTCCAGTTTTGTGGTTTTGCCTTATCAGGGCAGGAGAATAGATACAATGCTATTTATTTTACCAACCGAGAATCGAAACCACAACCAAATGGCCTATATTTTAACCTATTAACTGGATATGACGAAATATTTCGTCTTGCGTAAAAACCCACTGCAATTGTCATGACGACATTTTTCGTCATGGAAATTAATCGTAATATATTGAACGCATTACGTTCTACATTGTTCTTATCTATTAAATATATATATATTATTTACAGGTTAAATATATAATTTCTTATATAACAAATTCAATAACCAGTATAACACCATGATATATACATACAAATTGCATTGAAGGCGTCGTAAGTTATTCAGACACCGTCATAACAGTAACTGAACTCAAATTAATTGCTCACTACCAGTAGAAATGGCTATCTAGAATATTCTAAACAGTATAAATGAAACTTAGAATTTATAATAAACCTAAATAAGAAAGACCATCATCGTAATGCGACTGTAAACGCAATAGGTTGTGGGTTCGATTCCCACTCTCAGGTATGAATATTTTAATTATCTTTAAAGTGCAGCGTAGAGTTTCGACACTTTACACTCAATGTCTCGATATTGGCCGAAAAGTGGAGAAGACAAGAATAATAACTATAAGTAATACTAGATACGGCAATTGTATGTTTAAAATTATACCGAAATATGAACAATTTCAATTTCAAATGTTTTTGATAAAAGATCATTGGTGATCTAATAACCCACAACCCACATAATAATAATAATTACAATATCTACTATTTATTATTATTTTTTTTTAACTTCACGCTGTATCCCGCATATAGCAGGGTAGGCAGAGGGAACCAGAGAACCTAGTGTTGAGACCATTTTTTTCAACAATTCCGTTCCCCACTTTCCGCCGAATTGAGGCATTGCGTGTTAAATGGCGAAACTCAACGCCGCGCTTTGCCTTGTTACCAAACCCAAGAAATGAAAATACTAAATTTTACATTTCCTGGAGTGGGAATCGGATCCACAACCTGTCGCGTTTACAGTCGCACGCTTGTGCCTCTGCGCCACGACAGACGTACTATCTCTTCTATTACTTATCTACTTAATACCCACATAATAATTATAATATCTACTTACTTCATATTTAAACTATTTACATTTCTCCCCTATGTATAGACTCAAGATATGATATCGGGCGGAAAGTGTGGATCGGAGTATATCGACATTGTTATCACAGACTACCCTGCTAGGTGGGATAAAACATGAAACTTCTCTTCTTTTTTTCTTTCGACTTTTCTACTTAGTGTAGTATGCGAGAAAAGGCGTGAAACTGAAAAAGTAACAAATTTCACAAGAAAACGCGGCCAAGTGAGTTTTACGGCCTGCGACCGAGTTGCGGTACAATTGTCGAGAACGCAATCTTATTGTCAAGATATCCTTCTAACAATGCCTTGTTGGCCTAGTGGCTAACTTATACTGTACTACTGACCTTACGATTATTTTTTGTCCGAATTCAAGTAATTTTGAGTTAAGTAGTGAAACTTAACGTCTCATTTTGGCCTACTAAAGCGAGAAGAAAATAATTTAAATAATCATTCCCCCGAGTGAATTGAACCTACAACCATCGCGTTAGAGTCTCACTGTTCCACTGTGCCACGATGGTCTCACCTGTCAAGATTTTTAGGTTAAAACTCATAAAATTTGGTAAGTGATTACTATTATAAATTAAAAATAAATCGATAAATTAAAAATTTCAGGACAGGTATATTTAGGAAACTGGTTTGCTAGATTTTTTTTAATAAAGAAATTTTAATAAGTTAAATAAATATTAAAAAAAAGAAAATATATGCAAGTCGACTTATCAATATATTCACATCTGGTACATTGGTAATTTACTTTCCATTATATGATTTGACATGACAAACATGCGGTGTATCTAAATATACAGACGGAGTGTCTTAACACTAAATCTTTTTATTTTCTCCGGTAAACATGTGGCTTTAAATAAACTTTCTCATTCAAAACCCTCCGTTCTCTAATATCCTTCCATTAAAAGATTAATTATTGAGCTACTAGAAACTATTCGAATAAAAATTACACAGCTAATGTACTTTTTAATATAAGACTAAAATTATACTACTACTAACGAACTCGGTGCTCTAATCTGTACTTTAGTCTTTGGCTGCACTATATGAGGGGGATAGTTTTATTTCTCTTTTAATATGTGTTTTTAATGTCAGTTAAACGATAATTTACATTTCTGAGTGCGGTTGGAGGTGTATCAGTTTTACTCCTTACTTACCAAAGAAAAAAATAATAATGTCACTGATTTACCACTTTGTTAATTTTGTCCTTGAATTACAAATCTTTTTTGCGCATTTTCCGTTCTTTTCTAGTGTAAAAATTTTGTAAGGGAGTGTACTTCACTTTCACCCCGCTTTGTTTAATGTTGCCGAAGAAATTAACACAAGTTAAATATAATGATTCCCTCTAGAAGTTATTGAACCAGTAAACAGTTGTGCTTGAGTTAGACGCTGTTCCACTATACTACTATGGTCTTTAATATAATTTAGTTTAGAATAATATCTAATATTTTTCTTATTAATACATACATACATAGCTTCACGCTGTATCTCCTATATAGCAGGGTAGACAGGGAACCTAGTGTTAAGACACTCCGTTCCATACATCATACATAAATACATAAATTTCCTCACACTCCAAATACTTCCATCAATGTTCCATCTCAAAAGTTAATTTTATCATGAAAAGGTCACAATTCGTTGTAAATCACACATTATCCACCTAACAAAATTAAATATCGCCTCAGTAGGAGTGCCTAAATAAGTTTGCATAGGCCCTCGGGGATCGTCGCTTGCGTGCCCTAAAAACCTTTTTGTATTATGTGACGAATATTATTTAATATGCTAACGATGTAAGGAGTAAAGGTTAAGTCGATATATTCATGTATTCACGCTTGTTTTTGGAGTTTAGGAAACATATTAAACTTTTTATTTCTGTAGGTAGCAGGTAGGTACTAAAAATAGCTATACTGGTTATTGAAAAAAGCCATTTTTTTGTATAGCACGGTAGACAGAAAACTTAGTGTGAAAACACTCTGTTCTCCGCTTTCCGTCTGAATTTGAGTGTTAAGTAGCAGAAATCAACGCAGCGCTTACTTTGTTAAAGATATAAGTACTTTTTTTTAGATTCACGCTGTATTCCGCATGGCAGGGTAGGCAGAGGAAACTTGAGAACCTAGTATTAAGACACTCTATACTTTTTAAATAATTCCGTGCCCCAGTTTCCGCCAGATTGAGGCATTGCGTGCTAAGTGCCGGAGCTCAATTTACGTTAGGTACTTATTTTTCCAAATAACCTTAGGATATTGTTGATCCAGCATCACTCAAAAAAAAGACATCAAAGAAAAGCATAGAAGTTTATGGCTGTAGACGAGACGAAAGATGTATGCAGTTTAGCGCTCCATTCTCTCTGACTAACCCCGCTTGAAATAGCGTGAAAATAATAAAAAAATAATAAAATCCACATTGTTTTTTATATAGATTGAAAAATTTAGAATTCAACTCATAATCTTGGTCAACAAGGTCTCACGGTTCACTGCATCATGCGTGTTTTTTCTTCAATTTTAATATTTTATTTCCATGAATATAAAACACGAAATCTTTTATACAGTATCCTATTATTATTAATGGAAAATAAAAAATGGAATTATTTATCACTTGGAACTTTTTGCTTAATCTGCTTTTTATCATTTTTGGTTGTTGGACCGATATCTTTATATCTGTGAATCAAATCAATGTAAGATAATTGCAAAGTTATTTTGAGCCCCTTCTTATCGTCCAAACTTCTTAAAAAATTGCACATGTGTCCGGTTCTGATTACAATAAAATATGAAAATATGAATATATGAACCTAATGTTCTTGCAATTTGAATCGACAATAACTACTTTTAAATTTCGGATTGCCAATAAAGCAGGTATATTTTTAGTTTTTTTTCATTAAAGATTATGTAATATAAACGCATGTCGTGGCGCAGAGGCACAAGCGTGCGACTGTAAAAGTGACAGGTTGTGGGTTCGATTCCCACTCCAGGAAATGGAATTTTTCATTTCCTGGGTTTGGTAACAAGGCAAAGCGCGGCTTTGAGTTCCGCCACTCAGCACGCAATGCCTCAATTCGGCGGAAAGTGGGGAACGGAGTGTCTTATCACTAGGTTTCCTCTGCCTACCCTGCTATATGCGGGATACAGCGTGAAGCTGTGTGTATGTATGTATAAATGATAGTTAACCTTAAAAAAGAAGGAGATCATCTCATCTTGACTGTATATTTTTTTATGTGTGTTATTGCATAACTTTATATAGTACCTAATGCTTCCGATGTTATTCCATTTAAATTTAATTACCATCTGATATGTAGTTTTTGAGTTATTCGTAATAATTGTACTTTTTAGGGTATTTATTATGAAGTCTATTTTCTTTTTGTTAAAATCTTAATTATATTATACAATTAATATATAATTATTGATATTGGAGTGGTTTGTAAGATACGCAAATATTTTTCATCCTTTAATCCTTTATGCGTTTAAAACTGTATATACATACATAATACAAAATATACAGCAAAAGCTTCCCTTACTATAGCGTAGTAAAGCTTCAGTAACAATAAATCACAACGTCTCCCTACGTAAATGTTTATTTTATTAATGGCCTGTACACTTTATTTGCTCTCTATTCACACACGCCTCTTCAAAAGCTCAATTTTACTGCTCATTCATCTAGCACTACTATGTAGCTATTTCAGGGTGGAATGTGAAGCTTTGTACTGTATTATATAAACATTTTTTTTTTGTATTTATGTACAATACAAAAGTGAAAAAGTGGGGAACGGAGTGTCTTAACACTAGATTCCCTCTGCCTATAGATACAGCTATGTATGTATATATGTAATATTAATAATATTCTTTATTTTATTTAACTTCACGCTGTATCCCGCATATAACAGGTTAGGCACAGGGCACCAGAGAACCTAGTGTTAAGACACTCCATTCTCTTTCAACAATAATAATGATTATTATTATATGCTTTAATGTACACCAATACTATAGAGAAAAAAAAATGTATGTATATATAAAACACTATAAAGTGTTATATCACTCTGTTTTCTATTTTCTATTTGAATAGAGAAAAAAAAATCTTGTAATTAAAGTTTTAACTACAGCCTTCGCACAGAATGACACTTTTTAACTGACTTTAAAAAAAGGGGGAAGTTTTGGTGTTGTATTTTTTCATGTGTGTTACCGCTAACGTTTTACTGGTTGAACTAAATTTGATTTAGAAATAAATTTTATCCGCCGTGTAATTTTTGAGTTATTCGTAATATAATATTTTTAATCGGTTTTCTTTTTTTGTTAAAATTTGAATTATCAACTGACATGATTGTAATTTTTTGTAATATTGTCTTTTCCGAAATAATTCAAAATGGTATTCTAGGTTAACTTAAATAAACAAGTTATTTTGAAAAGAAAGTAATAGATAGACATGCTTATAACTATTTTCTCATTATCCTGGTTGTCCTGGCAACCATAACAGATTCATTCTATGAAATTATTGTTATATCATCCGATCCGGACACGCGTCGAGTGCGTTGAATATTTTCAATTCATTGGAAAAAAGTGGGTCAGAATGGTGTTGTAAGATTTTCTTACATTAATATAAATGTTAGATAAATAGATGCGCCTGTCGGAGCAGAGGCACAAGCGTGCGACTGTAAACACGACAGGTTGTGGGTTCGATTCCCACTCCAGGAAATGTTTTATTTATGTATATATGTATTTTCATTTCCCGGGTTTGGTAACAAGGCAAAGTGTGGCGTTGAGTTCCGCCACTCAACACGCAAATCCTAACGCAAAAACACGCAATTCCTAACCTAAAAAAAAAATATTAAATAGTTTTTTTTTGTTTCACACTGTATCACGCACATAGCAGGGTAGGTAGAGGAAACCAGAGAATTTAGTATTAAGACACTCCGTTCTCTTTCAACGTTTCCGTTCCCCACTTTCCGCTGGATTGAGGCATTGCATGCTGAGTGGCGGAACTCAACGCCGCGCTTTGCCTTTTAAATAGATTTTTTCTTGCAAATAAAGATATAGAAGAAACAATATAAAAGAAAACATAATATCAAAAATTTTATTAATACGAACATACTTTTTTTCTTTTTTTTGTGACGCTGGGAAATGCTGTTTACGCAGAGCGTCGTACGCAAAGCAAAAAGATTGCGATACGGTCCAACGGTACTGTGGGGCTCACCGATTATTCCGATACTACCCACTAAAACCCAACATACTAGCCATTAATATGAATATACTAGCCTAACAACTAAATATTAGATAAATATAGAAGAGAAGCAGAGGCACAAGCGTGTGACTGTAAACGCGACAGGTTGTGGGTTCGATTCCCACTCCAGGAAATAAAATTTTTCATTTCCTGGGTTTGGTATCAAGGCAAAGCGCGGCGTTGATTCCGCCACTCAACACGTAATGCCTCAATTGCCGGCGGAAAGTGGGGAACGAAAATTGTTGAAAGAGAATGGAGTGTCTTAACACTAGGTTCTCTGGTTCCCTCTGCCTACTCTGCTATATGCGGGATACAGCGGGGTACAGAGAAGTTAAAAAAAAAGAGAGTATTTGTTAAACATGCGGATCACACATAAAAATAAACACAATACTTTTTAAATCAAAGAAAAAATGCCAAAAGTACCACAATTCTTCTACTTAACTTAAAAAATCCATTTTTATTGGAAATTTCAAATAAAAAGATAATATTATAATAAGATTAAAATACACAGTAATCCAATTACAGACACGATCTGGTCAGAGACTCGACGCTCAGCGAATTCTAAGAAATTTCCCGTTCATTACTTACTTTTCAAATGTAAAGAAAAAGTTTTTCGTGAAATCGTAAAGTATTTTTTTAAACTCTGATTTTTTTTACTTCATACTTTTGAATGTAGCAAAGAATATAGTTTTGATATTTAGTTCTTCGTTTTCTGTCCATTTCTAGAGATTACGTGTTTGGTTGTGGATTCTAAAACTGCGCTTTAAACGGGTAAATAAAAAAAATGATAATATACGCAATACCCCGAGCGGGAATAGAACCTATATACGTTAAACATATTTTGTTCAAATCCCGTTTGTACAAAGCTTCAATCACAAATTTAGTTTTTGACAAAACAACTTCAACTTTAAACAATCTATAAGAGACAGAGTGATTACTTATTTCTTTTCTTATAATATCGGTATAAGAAAAAAATAAGTAACCTCTCTGCTCTACTCTTTTATTGTCCTTGTAATTCTAACTATTTTTTTAACATAAGTAGCCATAGTGACCATTGCGGCGCAGTTGGAAAGAGTGACTGTAAATACAATGGGTTGTGTGTACGACTCCCATCCGGGGAAATATAATATTTAAATTATTTTCATTTCTACGCTTTGGAAAGACAAAGCGACACTGAGTTCCGCCACTTAGCATGCAATGTCTTGAATACGGGCGGAAAACAGCGAATAAGTGTCAAGTCACTCCGTCTTGACATTATCATTAGGTTCCCTCTGACTCTGACTATTCCGCCATGCGGGATAAAGCGTGCAGCTTCTTTTAATATATTACAGGTATAATCACTTTTAAAGCTCAAATTTATTTTAAGTACTAGTGAGATCCATACCAACTGCGCCAAACATTGTTTCATTAATATCCCGCACAAATTAAGACAGTTCAATCATAATTGAATGGCATAAAGTAAAAGTTTTTTTTAAAATAAGCCTCATGTTCCACCAAACTAATTAAACTTGCTGTATTTTGTCAAGTAAATTGAAAAACTTGGTGAAAAATATGAAATGTGGTGTCCTTAGGTCAAATGGAGCTTATGTGGATGATCCTTGGAAACAGGGATTTAAGGACATTTTTAAATTTATAAGAAAGAAATCCCTCTTAGAGGAACAATCATACTTAAATTATTTTCATTTTCCTGCTCTAAAGAGATAAAGCGCCGCGTTGATTTCAGCCACTCAACACGCAATTCCTAACGCACGTTTGGATTTCGCTTAGAAGGTGGAGAGCGAAGTGTCTTGACACTACTAGATTCTTTCTGCCTACCTGCAGATAACAGAAAGAGTGTGCTTTCATCTACAATGTTTAGAGAGCCATTACAATTATGCCATAACAACGTACATAGTTGTCATTTGTTTTATTTTTATTTATTGATTTTGCTATTTACAGTAATTTCTGTACGATGCATGTTGACATTCCAAAGAAAATACAGTACTTAAATGAGCTTAAAGGATACCGCCGGAATTTTTGTAAATTCGGAGGTTTTGTAAAACCTTGGATATCTCACTAGGATTCTCGTTACTAGGTCACTTACTAGGATTAAAATTATTGACAAATAATAAAAAAGATAAAGATTGAGAATGTATTTTTTATATATATAAATGTATTAAATGAATTATTTATTATAATGATCATGATGAGTATATCTCTATTATTGTATCTAGAAGAAAAAAACTAGTTGTTACAATCAGTTCTCTACTTTCCTTTAGAGAGAGACTATGTATTAACTCACTTTAATCGGAATCGAACCTACAACAATCATTTATAATTATACAATCTCCTGTACCACAATACCGTTAAAAGGCCTACATGAATTTTTGAATTGGAAACCCACATTTAATTATGCTGTACAATGGACAGAATAAATTGGAAATTTTCAATTATCAGGTAAAATCGTAGGTAGGTTGGTACCTATCAGTAATGCATCAACGTCATCGGATAGGAACAAAGACCGCAGTGGTTATGTAATTAGGTCG